>CAUYSK010097373.1:0-52457 GCA_963575035.1 Avahi laniger | reverse complement strand
TTAAACCTGGTAACACTTCCGGATTTGGGAATCCTCTTCTCACTGACGCTTTAGCAGCAGATGTGTTAAAGGAAAGTTGGAAAGGCTTTTGAAATTTCCTAGACTAGAGACATTTCTTTAAATGCTTAGTGACTGTACATTTTGTGGCTCTAGAAACTTTGCTGCTCTTTCTCTCTCTGCTTTTCTCAACATCCTATAGAAAATTGCACTTGAGTACCAAGTACTGCCATAGGTACATGATTTAATTTTAGTTTTTACATCAAATTTTATAAAATATCTACTGCAAGCAAGTAATGTCAACATGCTTATTTTGATATTATATTAGAAGCTTCAAACTTGATTACTCTCCTTTTTTGTTCTTAGGAACCAAGAAGTTTGTTGCCCTACTCTGATACCTGTTTTTTATCAGGCTTTTAGTTTCAAGCTTAAGAAGAATAGTGTGAAAGTGTATTAAAAGCCTTAATGTTCAGACCATTCAATCTAGTAATTCCATATTTAGGTGATAAACCGAATGAAGTAATCAGATGCTTAGAAAATGTAGAGCTATTCATTGCAGTGGCTTACAATAGTGAAGAAATGAGGGGCAAAACAATGTTCAACCATGGGGAACTGGTTAAGCTATGGTTCAAAAAATAGAAAAGAATCATGTGCATCTATTAGAAACAATCTTCTTATAAGAATATTGAAGGAAATTGGAAATAGTTATATTCTATTAAGTGTTAAATAAGTTTGCACTAAGTACAATTTTGTTTTCACAAGCACACATTCATAGGCATAAAAAATCAGAGACATATACAGAAAAGAAAGACCAGAAAAAATAAAGCAAATGCTAATGGTGACAGTCTGGAAGGTGGGATCATAGGTATTTTTCCTTCATACTTTCTATACTTTCCAGATTTTAGTCAGTGAAATATATTACCTTAATCAGATAAAAAAATACGTGTGCGTATATTGTGTATTTGCATCCACACATCTTTACGGAACTGTATAGTCAAGTCTTTAGCAATGTAATAAAGTGGCTTTAAGAAGACCACCCTTCTCAGGCCCATGGCACCCCTGGGCTGTCATAGGAGTGCAAGGGCTACGGAAGGCAGAGCCTACATAGACTCACACGTCGTGAAATAAAACACTGCCACCCAGCACTGTGGACGTGGCCTTGGATTGGCTGGCTGTGAACCCCACCATTCTCCTGTTGCCACGAGGAGGCTTGCTGTCAGGTCGGGGTCCAGATGTAGTGATTGGTCTGTCAGTAGATCAAGATGAGGCAATGACTTAGAGACTCCTCTATGTTTATATAATATAGAATAGCAAGGACAATCAAAGTAGGATTGTTTCAAAGACTTAAAATAATTGAGAGTAAGACATACAATAAACATTGTTTCTCTCGTTTTCCAGATATTTTATCCAGAAACCACAGATGTCTATGATCGGAAAAACATACCAAGGATGATATATTGCATTCATGCACTAAGGTAGGGGAGAAATACAACTAAAAGAACAACTCTCTAAGAAGTACATTTTAAAAAAACTACCTTTGAACTTTTTATTTGATTCAGTTGTTCTGAATTTGCTGGTACAAAACTAAAATAATTATCATATAAAATCAGTGTTTGAACTTGAAAAATGTTTTTATGATTCTTTAAAAAGCTAACTCAAAGTAGAAAACCAGAAAATTAACAAAAAGCCTTTAAGTGTAGTAAAGAAAACTTAAGTTGAAACTTCTATGAATCCAATTGTAACATAAGCCATATTCTTGAGTTATGATCTAGTTTATAAATGGAAATTTATCACATGAACAGCTTTAGAAATCATTATAATCTTGATTTAATGCACTTAAAGTTATCATTTCATTCAATTCTTACCATAGAGTAAGAAAATCTAATGTAAGGATGGTTTCTTTTGATGTTTTGTTCAACAGAACTTGTATCCTGAGAATAAAGAGGAAACAAAAGTTGCTTTAAATTAGTCAAATCAAGACACGGTCATTTTAAAGCAATTGTTTGATAACTTAATTTTTGAAAATGTTGAAATTCTGCTAGTTCTGAGTATATTATATCTTATTGGCCTGGAAGATATGTGAGTTTTAGATGGTAACAAAGATGATTTTAAAAATCCAGTTTGTGGCTATTATGTGCACACAGGTAATGTTTGGGAGACTTCATGTCTAATTATATTTTAAATTACTTTTAGAACATCTGCCTTGTGTTTTTATCACTAGAAGTCATTTTCCTGGCAGAGTTCTCTGCCTAGAGGTTTATATTAACTTCTTCCTGGCTCTTTTCCTCTCCAAAGGAAAGGGTTTCTATAATAATTCATGGCAATGTTGGCCTTCTAGAGAAGAATTTTGATTATGTCATATAATTTGACTTTTTCCTCTAGTCAGTACTTATGAGATTGCTTTGAAAGATGACAGTTGCTGGAAATACAGACCAAATGTAGGTGCCTTTGCTATGATTTTTTAAAAATATTCTAATAACTTAGAACAACAAAAAAAAACTTGTATGCCTGCCTCTTCAAATGTGGCTAGAGTAACATGCCAGCAGTTTTTCTTTTTTTTTTTTTTAAGTGTCTTTTTAATTGAAAAGCTAACAAACTGTCCATTGATATTTCTCCCAAAAAAACAAAAGCCGAGTGGTAACTAAGTCCCTAGGCAACATATTCAAAGCAAAGAGGATTAAACATAATTTTAGAAAAGTCCTTAGATCCAATTAAGGGAGCCCTGCTACACACAGGCCAGTCAATACCAGTGGTACTTCTTGACTCTAGGAGGCTGGAAGGCACCCTAATACCCCCACTCAGGACGTTTGCTTCAATTAGCCTTTCTCCAATTCCCAATTCATGATAATATTTTATTAATTCTGTTTCAGAAAACTTTATGCAAGTTGTTTTATGTGCAATGCCAACTTTTAAAAGGTCACTAAAACTAACTGGACAATAAACTAGGCAGAAATCGCTTTACAAAAAAGAGGAAAAGCCCAAAATGCTGCTTTCTATAGAGAACCCACAGTTTCATTTTATTCAGAACAAAGAAAAAAGAAACTTTCGATGATACTAGAAGAAAGTCAGCCGTAGGTTTGTAATCTGTACTCAAACTAGACATGCAGTAAGGATAATATTCTGCCAATACAATGGATTTGCTGCTGCATTTGTCTTCTGTTTGTCTAATGTTAACAATTATAAACAGAGCAGTGCAACTTGTATTTGGAACAATCCTTAGTGTTACAATGTCAGGCACATTTCTCTTCTCTTCACACCGCTGCTTCTCTTGGCGTACCTGGGCTTCCTCCTCTTCAGCAAAGTCATTTTTGCTGTTGAAGGTCTTGCGAATCTCCCTAGGTGTTTTCCCCTTGATCATACTGGCAACAGTTTTGCACGTAACAGCAAGCAAACTCTTGATGTCTAAATAGTTCACAGCCAAAATAAGTTCAAAAAGTGTTCTTTGGTCAACTTTCAGGAATTCTTGGTTCCAAACAGGGATATGGTCTGTTTGCTTTTGCTTGTCTCATCATAGTCATCATCCTCTGGAGGAGGAGGGTCATCCTTGTGGTTGCACCACTGAACGACCTATTTTAATATTGCTGCATTAACATTTGTTAGAGGAACTGGGTCATCATCTCCTTCATCCATTCCCAAATCTTCCAACATGATCTTGATTGTCACAGATTGTTTGACAATTTCCACATCAACTTCAAATATCTCTCCATCAGAACTGTGCAACTTAATCGAAGGCACGGTGTTTAATCTCAAAGAGACAGCTGGCCAGAGACTAACCAGAGCTGGGCAGTATCAGTACAAGAAGAGAGAGGCGGAGGACAAGGCCACTCTGCCAGCAGGTTTTCTAAAAGCTTCTTGTGCAAAAGTGTTTATTTTGAGGAATATTTTCAACAGTGTTGCCCAATAATCTTTATCAAATTATTTTTCAGAGCCTAGAATGATCACTTAACACTGTAGTTAGTATTGGGTTTGTGACCTGCTAAGCCAGCCACTGTAAGTTAATGTCATTATCATATCCATGCATCATAGTGCTAATCTCCAAATCCGTAGCATACTCAGGGGGTGTCTTGTGTAAGCTGAAATTGATTTCCCGATGTGGACACCAGGGACGTTCATGTTAAGCAGCTTATAAACAAATGGTGTGTGTTGAGTTCCTTTCTGGTGATGTCACTGTTCTTTTACAGGAGCGACATAGAAATGCCCTGAGGCTTACAACTGTATGTTTGCCATAGTTTTAACAATGGCTTGAACAGCTTAATAAACAAAGAAAAAAAAACTTCTTGCTTATTGCTGTGTGCAAATGTTGATGTGAAATGTTGATGTGACAGGAAGTTTCTAGGGCTGTATTTCTCAGTCATTATGGATGTCTCCATTACTTTTACTCATCCTAGAGGGGATTCCCCTTGGATCATGTTGCTCACCAGATCTGACCTTAAGTAGGATCTTTTATCTTTGAAAGCAATATTACTTATTAATAGCAGCATTCCCCGGGGGACTCCCCTTCACTTTTCTTTACTCTAAATTACAGTATGGAACTGAGAAGTCCCAAGTGTGTCTGAGGTTTTTTTCTATCATGACTTTTGGTTTAGAATGGCTATGGTTTAGAATGCAGCCAGTCACTCAAATGAGGCTGATATTCTACTCTGTTGGGCAAGACACATTTGGAAGCTGGGTAGCAATCCTTTAATAAATACGTACAGTGGGTTTGCCCTCGCTGCATAGTTAGAAGTGATGCGGAAATGACCAAACATGTCATTAGCTTTTGCATCCTGGTGGCTAATACAGCAGCATCGCTGGTATAGAGAGTTTTCATTACCTGATAGAGAATTAGGCAAGTCAGAGATTCTGACTGTAGCTCAGGAGCCGGGAGGGGAGTTTCCTCCAGGTAGTTCAGCTTGCCAGACACTGGCTTCTTCCTGCCCCAGCCTGTGGGCCTGACTTGATCTGCAAACTTAGTTCTTGTTCCTCCCCAAATGTGTCTCCTGTTCCCTATTGTCTTGATTGGTTCTAACAACCTAAGATCCCCTGGATTCTTGCTCTTGCTTTCTGTTTGTCTCTGCTTTTCCCGTTTCTGGCCTGCCCTTCATCTTGTCGTTTTATTTCTGACCCCACTTTCATTACCCACCACTGACTGATCCCTCTGTCAGTGTGGCTTGGCATTCTCAAGCCCAAACGCCAGTGATTGTCACTATGATAGCTCCAGAAGAAATTCTCAAACTTTGCCAGAGTAGACAGACTCACCTGAGTGGTGGGTGGCATCATTCTTTTTCTAAACAAATGTTTATCTTTAAAAAAAAAAAAAGGTAATATATACCCATCACGAAGAACATTGGAAAATTCAGAAAGAATGTCAAAGGAAAAGCTAAAATACCTGCTATCTCGACCCCAAGTGAAAACCACGGTAAATATTTTGGTGTTTGTGGACTTAATGTGTGTACTGTACATGGCATATTTTCCTTTCGTGGCTGCTTTTGGAATGTCATGAAGCCTGTGCAATGCAAAGGAGCCAGTTCAAGAAGTGAGAGCCTTGCTCCCTAGTCACCTCACTGATTTTTTTTTTTTAAATGTCTAGAGGCCTTTTATGCATAGAGAAGAATACTTTTTGTCTGTGTAGTACCTGATTTATTAAAGATTTATAATAAATTATATTAAACTCCTGTGAAGTGTTTAAACGTTAGTTAAGAACTTGAATTCATTTAAACAATTGAACCAATTAAACTTAGAACTGATTTTTTGAATCCTTCACTAACCTTAAAGAACAGGTGAAATGCCCAGATGCATTATTACAAACTTATCACACTAAAACCTATTCTGAATGATCCATACTACAGGTTACTCATTTTTTCATTATTTATACACTAATTTTGACTTGTCCTAGGGCTGTTATATTTTTTTGATAGCACTAGAAACAAAAGAATGCCCCTTCAAACCTGCCAAGATTATAGATCTGGTTTCCGATGGATCAGCTGTGGGTCAGAACATGGCCCCACTTTGGGTGGTTCTTCCAAGATGAGTCAGACCATAGCCAGTAGGCATCAGGCTGAACTTGTTTTTCTTTTTTTTTTAAATAAAAAAGACCGTTTTTATTTTTTTATTTATTTTTATTTTTATTTTTTTCGAGACAGTCTCACTCTGTTGTCCAGGCTAGAGTGCCGTGGCGTCATCCTAGCTCACAGCAACCTCACACTCCTGGGCTCAAGCGATCCTCCTGCCTCAGCCTCCCGAGTAGCTGGGACTACAGGCACGAACCACCATGCCCGGCTAATTTTTTCTATATATTTTCAGCTGTCCAATTAATTTCTTTCTATTTTTGGTAGAGATGGGATCTCACTCTTGCTCAGGCTGGTCTCGAACTCCTGAGCTCAAACGATCCACCCACCTCGGCCTCCCAGAGTGCTAGGATTACAGGCGTGAGCCACCGCGCCTGGCCTAAGGTATTTTAAATAACTGTAATGTGATCTCCATTGGTGACAGAGTCACAGGTGCTGTTAACACTACTGTGATTTGTTGCCCACATTCAAAATGGAAGTAACATTTCAGTTGGATGCTAAAGTCAAGGTGTGATTTTTTTTCCCCCTCTGTTTGCAGTTTGAAGACTCTAAATTCCATCCAGAGGACTGTCATTTCTGACCTCTCTTCCTCTCCCTTCTCCCAGTCTTGCCCTGTGTCTGGTCTTCTGGCCCCTTGTGTCCCTGTGGAGCCTAAGACAGGCTCTGGAACACAGGAAGAGCTTTGGTTTCTGCCTTTTGAGGCGAAAATGGGCCTTGCAGGTCCCCTTTAAGAGCAGACTTGCTCAGCTGGTACCCGTGGCCAGATGCTTCCTGAAGGAGACACAGGTGCTGGAACGCCTCACAGGGCCTCCTGCTTCCTGTCACCTGTGTGGAGCTGGGCCTCTCCCTGCAGGGAGGAAACAGGGCTCAGAGGGGACCTTCAGGCCCTGGTCATGCTGGGCGACAGGGCCCCTCCACAGCCTGTTGAAGGCACTGCGTGGTTCTCAAAGCCTGGGTTTTTGGACCTGGCCCGTGGGCTGCTGGCAACATGCTCTTTCCCTCTTTGCCCCAGATGGGCATGGCCATGTCCTCCCCGCCCCCCAGCCTGTTTAGCTGAAACTGTCCTGCTTGACAGATGGGCCATTTGCTTCCTGCACTGGAGCTGAGTGGCCGGCTGCCTGGCAAAGGACTATAATTAACACAGAGGAGGAGACGGGATTGCATGTTGGCATTGACAGATGATTTCATACCCAGATGGATAAATTGATGTCATCGGAGATGTAAATATCATTTGGAAATTTCGAAGTTCCTGGAAGGCTTATGCCAGCCTCTCCCCATGCCCAGTGCCCCTCAGGACACTGAGTGAGGAGCCCAGAAAGGCCTGTGCTGTGTGGGGAGCAGCCTGGGGGTGGCCTGCCAGGCTGCTGGGAGCAGCTCCCTCCGCAGGACGGGGAGAAACGGGGCCTGGGATGGCTCGGCGCACGGTGGTGGGGGAGTTGGGAGGCCTCAGTTTGCATTTCCCGCAGGAGCTTTTCCCATGGCGTTCGTGGTCTGGAAACGTCGTGAGGCTGACTGCAAGGAAACGGCAGTGCTCTGTTGCAGGAGGGAGTGAGATCAGAGCAAGGGGAGTTTTGTTTTCTGCTGGCAGGGCTGTTCTGGAGTGGGTCCCGCTGCTCTGGGGAGCTTGTAAAAATAGAAGAAGGCACTGACTGCCTTTCTGGAGAGGGCTGGGGTCAGTTCTACTCCAAATCGGGGCCAGTGACAGCGCTGGTGTTTTGGGGATAGTTTGCAAAGCTGAGTACCTTAACCTAGAAGCACAGCCTCGGGCAGGAAGGAGGGATGGGGACCAGCGGGAGGGATGAGGAGTGAAGGAGTCAGGGCCCATGTCCCCATCATGCCAGAGAATGACTTTTTTTTTTTACAACAGGAAACATAGAACTCTCCAGAGTATATGAGGCCGATTCTGAAAATGTTAAGATGTAATAATTGTGTTGGTTCAGTAACTGGGGACAGTCACACTTTTCATCAAGATAAAACCCTCCCTCTGCCACCCTGGAGCATGATGAGTCCTTGAATACTTTATTCATTCTGTGCTTGGGCTTGAAAACTTCAGTGTTCCGTGGGGTTCTTGCTTAACCACATTCTCAGCTTCAAGGTGAATGAGTCTCTGGGTTCTGTCTTGTTTAGGGTTAGGGTTTAGTTTAGAGCGATTTCTTATAGGTAGAGTAATCCAGAGGGAGGGATTTGGCTTTTTAGAGGCTGCTTACTGTTATTCTCAGAGGAGTAACATGGGGCTGAGGCTGGCCTGGAACAATGGTTTCACCATGTTCTGGCGTTTGGAGCATGGCTGACCAGACAGCCTCTGGGTAACCTTTCTCTGTCAAAGGTAGATTTTATTTCCCCTGGTTGCCATTCTCTGGTAGAAGGGGTGTGTGTGTGTGTGTGTGTGTGTGTGTGTGTGTGTGCGTGCGTGCGTGTGTGTGTGTGTGTGTGTGTGTCCTGCCTTAAGTGGCCAACGTGTTAAAAAGTGGCAGATGGCCGAGTCTGTCAGTGTCTTCAGCCCCTGCTGGCCCATGTGCATTGGAGAGGCATAGGCATTCCTTCTAGACTGGGGGGATGGGTCTCAGTAATCCCAGGCGATCTTTTCAAACCCAGGGGAACGGCACTTAGCCTTGAAGTATAGCAGAGTGCTGGATCCAAGAAAGATGGTTTCCTGGTGATCCTCTGTTATGCGGTGTTTGGGGGTAAGCTCAGTCTATTTGTTTGACTTTTGCCATCCCCGCCACTAGTCAAAGCTTAGGAGGAAGCAGCCACTTCCCTTACTCAGGACCGAGGACTCAGTCGTACCACTTTCTAGAAAGAGGCCAAGGGCGCCGACCGTGAGGACGTGGTGATCAGTGAGGAGTGTTAAGTTGATTTAAGGCTGGAGTGGACCAGTAAGTAGCTGGAGGGGTGGCCTCCTCGTCCTGGATGGTGACGCTGGGGCAGCTGTGCTCCTGATACGCACCTTGTCTGTATTACCCCTCACTCCCTTTCTTCAGACCTTAGATGTCAGCACCGTGGCCACTCTCCCCTGCCGCCTTCAGCTCAGTGGAGAAGTCCAGTTACCTGCTGACTTGTCCCTTCCCTCCGAGCCCGTGGCCTGGAAGTTGGAATCCCTGGGCAGGCAGGAGACTGGGCAGACAGCGTCTGACTCGGATCCAAGGGGTCCGTCGGACAGCCCAGCCCTCATGCACTCAGCAGACATCAATCGTACTTCCGCAGAGTCGGGACTGCCCGGATGCTGGGGATGCCCGAAACAGTCAGAAAGTCCCTCGTGGCACGGAGCTTATGTTCTGGTGGCGAAGACAAACAATTAAAAATAAAAGCAATAATGTAGTATGTTAAACACTGGTAAGTGCAAAGAAGAAAAATAAAACAAGGAAAGGGGATCAGGATTTTCAGAGGGAGGGGCTTCCCATTTGTACAGAAGGTGGCCCTGAAAGGCCTCACTGAGCCCGTGACTATTGAGCAAAGACGGGAAGGAGGCGGGTGAGCGAACCATGTGGATGGCAGGAGGAAGAGCATTTCAGGCAGTGGGGACCACCTGTGCAAAGGCCCTGGGGTGAGCAACCCCGGGTGGTTGGACTAGTGTAAGGAGCCTGGGAAGGTACTCTAGCCTGGAAGTTACTGCTGGGAGGTTACAGTGTGTCCTGTGACACAGTGTTTATAGTGTTTCCACTGTTAGAAAAGTGGATAAAGGGGGAGTCTGCTTAAAATTCCCCTCAAAATTCCTTCTGCTCTAAACTTTGGTCTTCCCCGTGCTTGTCCTGAAAATAAGTTCCTTGTGTGTGGTGCTCTGTGAAACATCTGTCCCCCTGACAGCGCCAGAGTTCCTCTGTGTGACCTGCCTGTGTAATAACACCCATCACAGTGGCCCCAGGCTTCTGGGTTTGTAGCGTTTCCACCTTTGCTGTCTCTTTAAAGCCATGGTATAAGCAGGGCAGAAGCGAACGCCTTCGTACCCACTTTGCAGGTAGAACACAGACTCGTGTGGTCAGATGCCTGTCCAAGGCCCAGGGTTAGCAACGGGCAGAACTGGGACCCTCCAGCCAGTGGCATTTCCGCTAACCCACCAGCACTCTCCTCTAAAGTGGCGCCTCCGAACCGCATCTGTGTGAGCCTGCTAGGGCTGCCGTAGCACTGAGTACCACAGACTCAGTGGCCCAAACAGCAGACACTTATTTCCTCATAGTTCTGGAGGTTGGAAGTCCAAGGTCAAGGTTTTGGCAGGGTTAGTTTCTTCCCAGGCCTCTCTGGCTTGTAGGTGGCTGCCTTCTCCCTGTGTGTCCACCCAGCCTTCCCTCTGTGCGTGTCTGTGTCCTGATCTCTTCTTCTTATAAGGACACTAGTCATGTTGGATTAGGGCCTCCTGCCATAATGACCTCATTTTAACTTAATTGCTTCTTTAAGGGCCCTGTCTCCAAATATAGTCACATGCTGAGGTGCTAAGGATTAGGACTTCAACAAAGGGATTTTTGGGGAACACGATTCAGCCCATTACAGGGTGACTGCCCCCCACCCCCTAGCAGGTGCCACAGCTCCCAGATGAACTCTTCACAGGAAAATCAAGTGCCTGCAAGTCCTTCTCCTCGCTCACGCCCTGCTTTCCTCCTGCAGCTGATCGGGGCCCTGGTGCTGTCCGTGGGGATCTATGCAGAGGTGGAGAGGCAGAAGTACAAAACCCTCGAAAGTGCCTTTCTGGCCCCGGCCATCATCCTCATCCTCCTGGGGGTCGTCATGTTCATCGTGTCCTTCATCGGCGTGCTGGCTTCCCTGCGGGACAACCTGTGCCTTCTACAAGTGGTGAGTGGGCCTGCCCGCGCCTCAGCTGGGAGGTGGGGCGGGTCCCCGGGACCCCAGGAGAGCTGGGGAGACTGCCTCCGGGCCCTGGGCCGCTCAGTTCCCTTAGTCCTTGCCTCAAACCAGCTGCTCCGGAGGGTTCCTTAGATCCGACCCTGTGGGCCCGAGAGAGCCCAGGCCAGCTCCACTTTTGCACGTATGAGCCGATTGGAATCCTGTTCTTACTTAGAGTCTGTGTTCCTCTGGACCCTCAGTTTCAAGTAGGAGAAACCACACTCAAATGAGAGCAAGCAAAGGCAGAGGAGGTGGTTGTGAGTCACAGGCTCATGTAACCAGCAAGCCCCCATGGGCCCAGGGGTTTAGGCGGCGCCACTGGGCAGAGTTGGGCAGTCTCTTTGCCACCTCCCAGCTGGGACCGCTCCCTTCGCAGTGATTACTGCCAGCCTTAGGCCGACAGAGTCCTTATAGCTCTGGATTCCAGGGCGTCTTTCCTGCCAACTCTGGCCACAGTCCCAGGACTCCGGGGGGCCTGGCTTGGGTCAGGGGGTGGAGTCAATCTACCTGCATCCCTTTATGTGGGGAGGGGTGACTCCCCAGAGCTGCGGGCAGCAGGTAGGCAGATCCATTTACCCTGCATTGATGTGCGTACCTTGACCTCATGTTCTCCCCTCATACGGGAAGCTCCTATGAGTCCCTATAAGCTCACAGGGGTCTTGGTGCTTCCTGAGGCTGGAAGTTGCTGGAATCAGTTTGGACAATGCCTGTTTTCCAGTAAAGGGGAGAGGTGCAGTGTGTATCCTCTAAGCTTCAGGATCTGCCTTACCCGCTCTAGGGACCTGGGGAGCTGCCTCTGAGGGCTCTCTGGGGGCATCTGGAAACACTGCCCAGCCCCACCCATCAAGCCAGGCCTGTCCCCTCTGGCTCAGCTGGAGTGACACCCAGCTCTCCTCGTGGTGGGGGGAGGGGCGTGCTTTTCCACCGAGACCCTGCTGAGGACCCTGGGACAGATGTCAGTAGCAGTCTGGCTGGGACAGCTGAGTCACCCTTCCTGCTCTCTGGCTGCAGAGACGGGCTTTCCCCGCGTATGACCATCCATGTCCTGTGTTCTCACGGCGCTGGCAGGAGCCCCCACCGAGATGGCTCTCCTCACTGTGCTCGACCTTGGAGCAGATGACACTTCCTCTACACCCCACACACCTCCTCTGCCCCGCTCCAGGGGAAATCTCTGACTTTTGTTTTCCAGTTTATGTACATCCTCGGGATCTGCCTCATAATGGAGCTCATTGGTGGCGTGGTGGCCTTGATCTTCCGGAACCAGGTGGGTCTGTGAGTTTGTTTATCAGCAGCGGGTGCCCTGAGCACCCACGGTGTGAGCCTTGGGCTGTGAATTGAGAGTGTGGCAGTGAGTGGAGAGCCCCACGGAGCTTCTGTGCTGCTGGGGCGAGGGGCATTGAACAAGCACAGCAGCAAACAGGAGTGGGAACCAGGGTGCCGTGCTCGTGCCCGGGGTGCGGGTGGGACAGTGGTGAAATACTGGAAGGAGCTGGCCTGGTGAGGTCCAGGCAGAGGGAACCCGAGCGGAGGGGAGCTTGCCAGGTGTGCAGAAGCGTGGCCGAGGGGTGGGTGGTGAGGAGGGCGGAAGGTGACGTTGAAGGGCCGCTGGGACAAGTCCCATATGTCCTCGTAGCCACAGTTTAAATGCTTGGGATTTTTCTAGAGGTGGTAGCAGTCTTTGGAGTTTTATGCGGGGAAGGGATATGGTCCGGTTTACGGTTCACCCTGGCTGCTGTAGGGAGGGCAGATGCGGGGGACCAGCTGGAGGCTGCGGTGGTCATGCCGGGAAGAGGGGACAATGGCTTGGACCAAGTGGAGGCACTGGGCTTGGGCCAAAAGGGCAGGATTTGGTGTCTGTTTTGGAGGCAGTGCCGATAGGACCCTGTCGTGGTGCATTTAGGAGCGAGGGAGAGAGGCAGGTGGAGAGGGTGACGCCAGTCGTCCTGGCCCTGGCAGGGTTTGCTGAAAAGGCTCTCGTGGCTCCTGGTCTCCAGCTCCTTCGTGGCAGGCTGTGTGTGCCTTATACTAGCTGTGTGGCCCTGGGCGAGTGACTTGGCCTCTTGGATCCTTAGGGGATCATGGAGTTTGGGGTGAGGATCTGAGGAGAGAATGCGTGTGAAGGGGCCGGCCTGGTTCTGGCACGTAGTGGGCCCTCATTGGCTCCTCTTGCTCGGGGTCCCACGAGAAGCTAGTGGCGGAGCAGGCTGAATTCCAGCCCGGAAGGCCTTTCTTCCCTCAATCTTCTTCCTTTGTCTTCACCAGTCTTCGCTGTTGGAGGCGGGGCTTGAGGAGCAGCGCCTGTTTGCAGAGCCCTGTCCCTTCACGGAGCCCTGTCCCTTCACAGGGCCCTGTCCCTTCACGGAGCCCTGTCCCTTCACAGGGCCCTGTCCCTTCACGGAGCCCTGTCCCTTCCCGGAGCCCTGTCCCTTCACGGAGCCCTGTGCCTTCACGGAGCCCTGTGCCTTCACGGAGCCCTGTCCCTTCCTGGAGCCCTGTCCCTTCACGGAGCCCTGTCCCTTCCCGGAGCCCTGTCCCTTCACGGAGCCCTGTCCGTTCCTGGCCTCACCCCTGCCGGCCCCAGACAGCTTGGTTCCTGGTGCTCCTGGGCAGTCACTGCTGGGACCGTGCCTCAGAGCTGTGGTCAAATCATCTTTCTTGCCGGAAGTTGAGCCCAGGGCAGCCATTGGGTTGTGCAGATCTCTCAGGCAGCCCACCCAGCATCTGACCCCTGGGAAACTCTTCGTGGCTGTGGCTGGGATCCCAGCCCAGGTGGCAGCAGGGACCACACCTGTTCTGCCCAGGCCTCCTGCGGTGGGACCTCACCACAGGCAAGTCGTGGACTCCAGGTGTTGTCTTCCTGTCTCGTGAGCCCCAGGGGCTGGGGGTTGGGGAGAGCTTCCCATCACATCGGTGGTGTCATCGAGGCACACCGAGGTTAAGGGCCCTCCCGAGAGCACACAGGGAGGCAGAGGCAGCTCAGGGCTGCTTCCCAGTCCCGCCTTCTCTCCTGCTCCTCCCTTTTTTCTGTGGGCCAGACCCCTCCTCTGAGCTGGCAGGTCCAGGATCCTGGTTCGTTTTTGGCAGCCTTGAGGGGAGAGAGGTGTTTATTCCATTTGCGGTGGGGATGCTTCTCCGAGCAGCAGCGCAGCTCCCGCCGGCCCACAGCTTCCCAGGGCTGATGGGCTGGTGCTTCCTGGCTGCAGCCCAGGTCCAGCTCGTGGGCAGCAGCATCCAAGGCCTTAACAAACAGCATTTCCTTAAGTGGGCAGCAGCTCTGGTTTCCTGTGCACTGCCACAAAGGCAGTCTGATTTGTCATTTCCTAGTGCCCTATAGGTCGGCAGGGCCATGACATCCCTACCTTCTCAAGTGAGGGAGCTGAGCTGAGATGAAGGTGCCAGCCTTTGAAACCTCCAGGGGCCCGACTGGCCTCCCAGCTTGGGGTGAAAGTGTCCTGTCATCCCCAAACCCTGAGGGTGCCACGGCTTGTGAAATGTGCTCCCGCCCCTGGGGTGGTGTCCCCTCGGAGGAGGGGCTTGGTAGCTTGGTGTACAGCCCAGAAAGGGCCCTCAGCAGCAGGACTCTCAGATGTAAAATGGTGCAGTATTTGCATATAACCTCTGCACATCCTCCCATATACTTTAAATCATCTCTAGATTACTTATAATACCTAATGCAATTAAATGCTATGTAAACAGCTGTTATACTGTACTGTTCTTTAATTTGTATTACTTTTTATTGTTGTACTGTTATTTTTTTTCCTGAATATGTTGGATATGTGGTTGCAGAATCCACAGATAGGAAGGGCCAGCTATATAGCCTCCCTTCCCACCCGGAGCTAAGCTGTCAGTGGTCCAGAAGTGGAGAAAGTTCCTCACTGGTCCGGCCAGACTCCCACAACTGGTGTGCCCCACTGTGGGCAGCCATTGGGGAGTAAGGACTGGAGCCCCAAATCCCAGGGACACTGAGGCATGACTCCCCCAGCCAGCCTGCGACTCCTGGCCGGGTCCAAGAAGGGTCTGGCAGATTCTCCAAATGCTGCTTTGCCTTCTCTTTGCTCTCAGCTCCCTGGGTTCTCTTCGGCTCTTGGTTTCCAGATTGGGCTCCTGTCAGGGCTGGAGCAGAGGCTAGAGTCTTGGGGCAATGAGGATGAGTTCCTGTCTTCCAGAGGGACTGGGGAGAGCCCCCAGAGGCCCAGGCACAAAGGAAGGAAGGAAGCCCTAGGCCAAGCAGCCCTCCTCCAAGTTGTGAGAACTGGGCTGGCGCTGGGTCCAGCTGGGCCGCCAGCAGCAGGGCCTCCCAGCCTTGGGGTTCAGGAGCTGATGTGGGGATGCTGGAAGCCAGAGGCAGCCTGTGGGACTGCAGGACAGCTTCTTCCCAGAGTGGTGGGGCCCTGAGCAGCTGGGGCCGCCCCTCCACACCTTTTCCTGCTCCTCTGGCCTCTCATGCCCGTCCCCTTCAATTCCTCCTTCATTTAAAAACACTGTAAGCACCTCTGCAGAGAGCGGTGATGTGGTAGCTTCAGAGATCTTTAAAACTAGATTTAAAAGAAAAACCTAGAAAGGACAGTTTTCCATAGCTTTATCTGGTGGTTTAAACAATGAGCTCTGAAAACCCTGTGGCCTTTGGTATTTGCTTACCCCCTCCTGCCCCCATGTGCGTGGCCTTAGGCAAGCCCCTGACCCTGGTGGCTCCCCACCGCTCGCTCAGCCAAGGGTTCCATCAATGCTGTGAGCTCATTCCTTTGCCCACCGCTGGGCGGCAGATTGGCCCTACCCTTGTGTACTGTTTGTTAGGTACCCCCAACCACACCCCAGCTGGCTGGTCCCTCCCTGTATCACCCAGAGGGGCAGGCGCCCAAGGTCGGAAAGGCTTTGTGACCTGGAGGCCTCTGGGGAGGGTGGGCCTGGGGTCAGGTGGGTCCCTGCTTTGCTCAGACTGCATGGCTGGCAGGTGGCCACCCAGCTTCTGCCCTGGGGCCCAGAGCAGGCCCAGCAAGGGCCACGGGCTGGCGAGTTTAGAGCTGCTCACAGACACCTGCGTTTTCTCTCTCCTCTCGGGGGGACGCCCAGTCTCCTGCAGTCCCCGTGTCCCCATAGCTGACATTTATTGGCAGCAGAGGGCTTTCCTTCTGACTGCAGAGGTCACTCTCCCTGCGCTAGTCTCCTTCTTTACCTTGACTTTGAGCAGAGTGAGTCTCAGGGAGGGGGCGGCTGTTGCATTCTTTGTTTGTCTTTCCTGATACCGGAGGTAATTTGGGGAGATGATCCCCAAACTGGAGTCATCTTGGCACCTTAAAGTGTGTCAGGCTGGGAGGTTGACACCTGGTCCCAGCGCCCCTCTGCCCATGGCCAGCCAGCTGGCCTTGGACGAGTCATATCGCTTTCTGGGCTACAGGGAGCGGGTCTGGCCTTCCCTGGCAGCCCCAGCACTCTTGCCTCAGAGGCTGCTTCCACTGCAGTAGGCTTTCTGGACAAGAGTTGGGGGCCTCAGTCTCCCACGGGACTGCCATCTCCCACTGGTGACATGGTGGGTATGAACTAGTCCGTAGGGTATAATAATACCAGGACCTGCTATGTGCCCAGAATCCTGTTAAATACTTTATTAGCTTGAGTTTATTTAAATTTCACAGCATCCCTGTGAGGCAGAGAGTATTTTCTTCCTGATTTTGCAGGTGAAGAATTGGAGGCTCAAGTTAAATGAAGTACCCGAGGCCTGGGTGGCTGCAGAGACTGTTCCTGACTGTGAGGCTTGGCAGCCTCTCTCAGCTTAGTGTTTGATCTCAGAGCTGGAGGCTGCCTTGAAGATAGGCCTGCAGGGTTGGTTCAGAGAGGCCTGGAACCCAGGGCTCTGTTGTCCCAGTGCGCCCTGCAACGCCTCCCCTGGGCGTTGTCTGGCTCTTCTGTCCCCACCGGCCAGCAGAGAATTCCCCCTTTGTCCCCAGTCTCTGCTGACACTCCACCTCCTGCTCTGAAAGCTCCAATTGTCACCCACACTCCCACCCCCGCCTCTTCCCACTGTGGGGCCTTTTGTGCTCCCGAATCTCAGCACAACAGCCGGGCTGTTGATCCAGAAAGCCCAGCGTGACTGTGAGAGGGCGGCCTGCCAATGCTTTCCCGGTGGGGATTGTCCCGGCCCCAGCTGGGAGGGGGACCGCTTCGTCTGTCTGTGGGCCCAGCTCTGCAGTGGTAACAGAGAGGCCCCTAAGAGAGGACCCACGCAGAAGGTCAGGACACCTGGATTCTGTCCTGGCGAGGCCCCTAACCAGCCTGCTCTATGACCTGGGCAAGGTGACCGCATCCCAGCCTCAGTTTCCTCATCTGAAAAATGAGTGGTTAGATGGTGGAAGAATGTAGAGAGGGAATCTTGAGGGCAAAGGGAAGATTCCAGCTCAGACCTGTCCCTGGACAGTAGAAAGAGCAACAGACAGGGAACCAAGACAGTCGAGTCCCAGCTCGGGGGATGGCTGCTTCAGAGCTGCGGCCCCAGCAGGGTCCCAGCCTCCTGGGGCCTGGGCTGTGTGATCTACGAAGGAAATGGAGTGGGTGGCCCCTGCTTGGACGTGGCAAAGGGGCTCTGGTGTCAGCGGGGCACTGGAGGCACGGGGAGAATGTGTGGCAGGGAGGTCGTGGGCATTCAGGGTGGGGCAGGGAGGGGGCGCTCCACGCAGGCGGGTGGGAGCGGCTCAGGCACGTGACTTCTGGCAAATGTCGGGCTGGACTCTGGGGCTGCGTGTTCCTTTCCTTTGCGATTTCTCTTTCTCGATAGACCATCGACTTTCTGAACGACAACATTCGGAGAGGGATCGAGAACTACTATGATGACCTGGACTTCAAAAACATCATGGACTTCGTTCAGAAGAAGGTGAGCCGGGCACTCTGGGTGAGAGATGTGCCTCCCGCGCCCTCTGCCCCCCATTTGGGCACCTGCCCAAGAAGGTGGGGGTGAGGGGTCAGGGGACTTAGCTGTTCCCAAAGCAGGTGGCTGGCCGAGGGGAGAAGAGGGTGGGCTGTGGATGGCTCACGGAGGATGGGGAATCCGGGCCAACCTTCTCAACCAGTCCTCCGCCCACGCGGCTGGCCCAGAATGTTGTCCTCACCCTGCCTGTCCCTCTCCAGTTACGTTGGCTCCCTGCCCCCTCAAAACACAACAAGGTGTTGCAGGGTGCCCCCCTCCAGTGGGCAAGGCTCCTCCTTCCTTGAAGTGAGAGTGACCCCCACCCCCAGTCCAAAGTCCCCTCTGCCAAGTCCCTTAAGTGACGGGGAGCTCACTCCCTGTCAAGTCAAAGACAGCCCCAATGGAGGGAAAGCTCTTCACTGACTCCTGTTCCTCCCACATGGGGTGGCGCAGAGCAAAACTCCCTTCCCTCCATGGCATTTCCTCGAACGTGATGATGGTTCCTTTTGGACCACGGACAAGTCTGTTGGTGCAATAATGACAATAGCAGTTGTAGGGCCACCACCATCCTTGGTGGCTTTTCGACATCAATCTCATCTAGTCCTGAGCCTCGGACTCCTTATCTGCATGAGGGGGATAAGAATAATCTCTTCCTCTTGGCGTCATTGTGAGGGTCACCTTGACTTAATTCAGGAGAAGTGTCAGAACGGTGCCAGGCATAGGATAGGGCCAGTGTCAGCTGTGATCATCTTTATATCTCTCGGGTGAGGACACGCAGAGTCCGAGGGCCCACTCAGCAGGGGCAGCACTTCCTGGGACACAACCTTGGGGGCTTTAGCTGGCCTGGTCCGCTGCACCAGCCCTCCGTGGGGACCAACCTCTCCCTACTCCTAGGGCCACCTGCTCCGGCTGCTGCCTTGGCTCAGGCCCTCTCTCTAGTCACAACAGGTGCAGGCTCTGGAAGGGCTTTTTCTGCCAGGGACGTGCCTGCCAGCTCTGGCTGGGAGAGCCGAGTCCTGCCCCGGGTGGAGCGGGATGTTTTTGTTGGATCCCGCCCTTGGCTGGCTTGGGGATTTCGTTTCTCCCAGGGTCGGCGTAGGAGGCGACTAATGCTCACTGGGCACCTGCCCGGTGCCAGGCCCTGCGCTGAGAGCACGGCCTCTCTGTGTAGTCACTACTCAGCTGTGCAAAGCTGCCATTGTTTGTCCTGCTTTACAATGATCTAAGGCCCAGAGAGGCCGATCAGCTTGCCTGAGGTCACATAGCCGGGAGTGGTTGTGTGAGAATTTGAAATTGGATCTGTTTGATCGCAAAGCAAATGCCCTTCGAACTGCACCACGGAAAGGCACTTCCAGGTCCCCAAACCTGACGGTCTAGGATCTCCTACCCTAGCACTCCCCCGGTCGAACCCTGCACTGACTTCCCGTGGCTCCTGGAGTGCCACCCCCTGCCCCTGCTCATGGCTGACAGGGCTGTGCTCAGCCGGGCCCTGCCTCCGCAGCATCCCTCCACCTGGGCTCTGCTCCGCTGCCGAGACACAGGTTGTTTCTGCCTGGGGCCCTTGCGGGTGGCGGCTGGCTGTTCCCTGCTGTTCACTTTTCGGATGCAGTGTCTGCTCCTCAGGGCGCCCTTTCCTGACTCCCAACCTAAACCCACCCCTCCCCACCCCTTCCCCTATTTCTCCGTATCTGGGGTGCACGGCACCAGCTCCCGACCTTCCATCCACTGGGGGAGCGCTGCTTTTCTCACCGTGTCTTTCCGGGGCCCAGGACAATGCCGGGCACACACCAGCCCCTCAGTCGGGCTGGGGGAGGGACGCAGCTAAGAGGAGCGCCCAGAGAGGGTGTGAGGGGCCCAGACCGGCTGAGCTGGAGGGAGCGGTTCCTGGGGCAAGTGAGGAGGTCAGTTGTGCGGCAGGGACTTGCACAGGATCGTGGTCTCTGGGACCTTAAAGGCCATCTTCTCCAGCCTGGCACCTGTACCGGGGACATGAAGATGAAGAAGGTGGAGTCTGGTTGTCAAGGAAGGACTTTTCCATCCAGTCTAGTCACCACTCTGATGTCCCACCAAGAGGCAGCCCAGCCCTGGCTTTCGTGCCTCTCCAGTGACGGGGTGCTCACTACCTTCCAGGCAGCTGTGCCACTCTTGGACAGCTCTGGCCTGACAGCACACAGCTTCTCTCCCCACCAGGGTGACCCACATGTAAATTGCAGCCATCTCCTGGCAGGATCCCTTCCTGCTGCCTGCCTGGGGCTGCAGTGGTGGCGGCAGCTCCTCTTCCCTGCCTGCTTCCTTCCTCAGTTCAAGTGCTGTGGCGGGGAAGACTACCGCGACTGGAGCAAAAACCAGTACCACGACTGCAGCGCCCCTGGACCCCTGGCCTGCGGGGTGCCCTACACCTGCTGCATCAGGAACACGGTAGCCCCTGCTCTCGGGAGGGGGGTGCACGGGGGCCACCCGGCTGGTCAGACTCCTCTCTCCTCTTCCTGCGCGAGTTGGAGCAGGGTGGTGGGGCTGGGTGGGGCTGGGTGGGGGTAGGCAGGGGCGGTGGTCAGAGCCGAGGCTTTCCTGAGCCTCAAGGGCTGCGGCAAGCGGAGCTTCTGGGGTGGGAGCGGGGAGGCCGTGTCTTTATCGTGTGTTAGTTAACATCTGTTGAGCACTTACCCTGTGCAAGCCTGTTCCAGGTTCTTTGGTTGTATTAACTCATTCAGTCCTTATGCAACCCTGTGGGGTAGGTACTGTTATTTCACCCACCTTACGGAAGAGGAATTGAGGCACCAAAAGGTTAGGTGTCTTGCCCAGGGCTGTTGGGGCTGGGATGAAATGCAAGCGGCCGTGCTGGGGAGCACTGTGCAAGCCGGGTGAGGGAGAGTGGGAGCACTTTGCAAGCCGGTGAGGGAGGGAGGGAGCGGCTTCTGGGCCAGGTAGCTCAGCAGGGTCCGCTGAGCTGGAGGCCGAGCAGGACCCGCACTTCAGGCATCCCCAGTGGACTTTGGCCGTGAGGTCCTAGTGATCGTTGGCAACTGGGTGCTTGGAAAGAAGCCTGGTGACGTAGATGCCTCCTCCTCTCCCCAGCACAGTCCTCTCGCCCCTGTCTCCTCTGTCTCCTTCCTAGTCACTGGGGACGCTGCCCTGTGCAGTCACCGCCTGAGCGAGAGGCTCCGCCAGTCCTTGTGTTTGACTGACGTGCTCAGAAACTGTTCCTGGATTGGGATGAGGTGGAGAGCTTTGAGATTACTCATGCCCCAAACAGTCATGGAAAGTTTCTCCTCTGACATCTCCACCATTCCGTGCCCACTGCCGGATTCTGTAAACCGAGCAGCTGCGGGCGGGGGCCTTGCGCATGGGTCGGGGAGCCAGCGCCAAGTGCACTGGCCTAAAAAGGGCTGGGCTGGGAGGGGAGCTGTGTTTGGAAATGTTGGCTCCGTTTTCGGGTAGCCCCTGGGCAGGGAGAGTGTGGGGGAGGAGCCCGGGGTTTTAGGAGGGGCCCGTGTGGGGTGATCACAAACTTCCTCACCCAGGGCAGCAGCACCAGAACGTCCCAGTCCAGATGTGGAAGCCCAGCTTGTATTCATTCATTTCATTCGTTGATTGAACAAATCTTAGTTGAGGACCTACTATGTGCCAGACACGTTTCTTGGTCCTGGGGGTATGGCAACCACCCGGAGAAGTCTCTGCCCACATGGAGGTGACACTGTAGTGGGGAAAAGTGACCAAAGAAGTAAGTAAAAGATAGTACGTTAGAAGGTGATAAATGCTAAGGAGAAAAGTAAAGTGGGACGTGGAGGATTGGAATTTTGGATACTGAGAAGGTGGGTTCTGGAGGAAGTGGGGGACTAAGCTGCAGGTGTCCGGGGAAGAGAACAGCAAGTGCAAAGGCCCTGAGGTGGGAGTTGCCCTGGGGTGTTTGAGAAACAGCACAGAGACCAGTGTGGCTGCAGCAGAATGCTCACGGGGAGGATGGTAGGAGGTGGAGCCAAAGAGGTCGTGGGCAGGACCGTGGAGTGCCCTTGAGGGCCCTGACACTCACTACAGTGGTGCGGTGGATCTGACTCAGGTTTTACCAGGATCGCCCTGAGTGCAGTGGAGGACACAGCCGGACATGGGGAGTCAGGTTAGGGGCTGATGTGCAGCAATGCGGGGGTCACAGGCCAGCCTGGCCAGGAAGCCGACTCGGAGCTGCTGGCCAGTGAGCAGGAGGCTTCGCGAGGTGCTCTGGGCTCAGCACCGGTGGCAGGGAGGCGCTGGACGCAGGGTTGGGCAGGGGACAAGTTGAGCAACGGTGCAATCTCAGCGCGGTTCCACTGGGGACCTCTGTCAAAGCTACGAGATGGTCCTTCACAGTTGTCCCATATCAGGGTGGGAGGGCCAGGCCTTCACACCCCCACGTTGACCAGGCTTCGCGTCAGGACAGTGTCCCACCCGGGAAGGGATGTGCTGGCTCTGCATGAGGATGTCTTAGTCTGGATTCACTCCTCCGTTCTGTGCATTAGGTGAGAGGAGGCACACTCAAATCGCCTTGTGAACTTTGCTGTACCGATTTCTCAACTGCCCAGGAGTCCCCTCTCTGACTTCCTGTCCTGTGGCCTTCATCCAGAGAGAGGAGGCTACTGACGGCTGGTTTCGGGCCTGCGAGCTGCCGTGGAGAGCGGGTGCCCAGGGCTAGTGATGCTCAGCAGCGTCTTCTGCAGAGTGTTGATTCTCTGGTCAAACCAGGAGGGCTTCACCTTTGGAAAGACCATGGGTGCATTGTCCTCCTACCCCTTAAGGAGGCGGGTCCCCTCGGGCCTGGAGAAGGATCTGGGCTCTGGTGTCAGGGAGGCCTCTGCCAGTTGCATTCTGCTGGGAGACTCGGCGCTCCTGAGGCAGGCCTGTGGTGCCACCTCCTGGGCTGGCACAGTGAAGTCACTCTTGTCACCTCCTTCTGTACTGTGTCGTTCATTTATGTGTTAGGTTCACCGTCTGCTCCCTTTCTCTAGCATAAGTTCCATGAAGGCGGAGACTTCGTTTTGTTATTCTGTATTCCAAGCGACTAGACCTGTGTGACTGGCACAATATAGATGCTCAGTTAGTACTTGTTCAATGAATGAATGCATGAATGAGGTGGAGAGCACCCACTCCCATCATGTGCTCGTGCACCTGCTCCCCAGGCCTGACCCCTTCCTGGGGTCATGTTCATGGCCCGGAAGGTAGTCTAGGGCTACCTCCTCATGCTGCCGACTGACTGACGCCAAGTGGGCATTGGGCGTTGCTGGCTCTGAGGTGCCCAGGGGACCGTCTAGACCGAGGGAGGTTATTTTGCTCACACACCATCCCTGACATTTAGAATGTCCTGGATGACATCTGAGGCCCCACCTTCTCTCTTGGAGGGAGAGTAGACACCCTTCCTTGCCTTCCCAGGGGCTGGAATTGTAAACAAAGTCACTGCAGCCAGCCTTCCTGTGCTCTTCCATGTGCCCGGCCCTGGGACAAGCACTTTGTGTGTGTATCTCATCTTATGTCCAAAACTGCCCCAGGAAGTGGGTTTGCTGATCACCGTGACCTCTTTGTTTATTCATCCATCTGTTCATTAACAAATATGTATTGAGTGTCTCCATGCGCCATCCCTGTGACCCACCTAGGCTGGTCACAGATCTCATCGGTGGCAGAGCAGGGTCCGGCCCCAGCAGACGTGGTGCCCGAGGCCAGGCTGGGCGCTGGGCTGGTGCCCCCTGCGTCATCGCTGGCTCCTGTGCACCCACCCCCATAGCAGTGGGGCTGGTGGGGGGTCACAGCTGGACCAGGGGTCTCGCTCTCTCACCTCACAGATGGAGAAGGAGACCCCGCAGGGCACAGGTGGTGATGGGAAGTGGCCCTGCCAGCCCGTGACTTGCAGCCTGCCTGGGAAGGGTTTGGCTGGGTCCAAGGCCCGACCACAGCTTTTCCGGCACCTGAATTAATCAGTGGCTGGGAGTCTCGGAGAGCAACTCTCTTCCCAGGAAGGGACTTTTGGCAGCTCCCTCCGCTGGTGGGGCAGTGATCTGCGGGGGCAGGGAAGTGTGGCCAGGGGCCCCTGCCTTGCTTCAGGTAAACCACAGCTGACCAGGGGCCCAGCTGTGGTCTGAGGTTTTCCTCCACGAGAGCCAGCGGAGCCTCGATGTCTGAGATGACGCATAACTGTGTCAGCCACGTGGTGCTCTGGGGCGGCCACCGCCGGGTAACCTGGCAGCGCAATTCCCTCTGGGGTCCTGGTCCGCTGCTGGTGGCAGGTGGTTCTCCTGCTTCACAGCCGTGCAAGTAGCCCTCCCACGTTTCCTCATGGGGCTTTTCTTGGAGGGGGCGGGTAAGATGTAGACCAAAGCTAGACCAGCGGGTTGGAATCTCAGCTCCATCCATGCCAGACAGCGCAACTCTCTGTGTGTCAGTTGTTTCATCTGTAAAATGGGTAGAGGCGTAGTGCCTTTTAGAGTAAGTGCCATTATAAACCTTAGCTATTATACGTTTCTGTTTCAGACAGAAGTTGTGAACACCATGTGTGGCTACAAAACTATCGACAAGGAGGTAATGTCTTTGAAATGCCTTTCCCTAGAAATGTTGCTCTTCCCACCCCCACCCCTAGGATGATCAGAGGGGTTCCTGGAGGTGGGGCTCCTGGCTGCGAACCAGAGCCAGGAGTGCTGGGGTTTTCTGCCCCCACCCAAACACAGAAGGGCTCAGGGAACCAAGAATTACCGCAGGCTGGGAGATGCTACCTGCCAGGGTTTGCCAAGCACCTGCTGTGAGCTGGTCCATGTGAGGCACTGAGGCCCTTGCTGGTACCCCCAGCCGTGTTCAGCACCAGTTTGTCTCTGTCCCCGGGGCCACCAGTTTGCAGATGGCTCATGCTGGTTCCCTCTGCCTGGGAGCTAGGAGTCCCTGGGGTTCAGCAAGCCCTCTGGGCGTCCCCCCGGGTCAGCTTCCTGGGCAACTCCCCTGGACTAGGACAAAGGTGGGGGTGGTGCCGGGAGGGGAGCTGAAGGTAACGGTGACCTGAGATGCTTCAGAGCAGTGGTTTTCAAGGTGGGGTCCCTGGACCACAGCGACAGCATCCCCGGGGGACTTGTTAGAAATGCAAATTCTTGGGGCGGGTCATCCTGACACATGCCAGAGTTTGAGAGCGATAGACCAGCCGTGGTTCTCAGCTTGCGTGAACCAATAGCCATTTTTTATAACAAACGCTTGGTAATGCCCTACTTATTATCCCCAAATGAAATTCATAGATAATATGACCCAGCTACACTCCTAATTTCAAAACAATCAACACAGTGATCTGAGGTGAAAGAGAAATAAAGCAGTTTTCAGCTCTGTAACACATTACAACACGTGAACGCCCAGGCAGCGGTTAACTACAGCAGGAGATACAGTGATGGGGTCGGGCGTTTGCACCGAGGTGGGGGGTCCTCAAGACGGGGGTGACCGCAGGGCAGCGGACGCAGGGTTTGTGCCGGCAACTCGCCTACCGTGGGCATCGTTTTTGCTGTTGGCGTGGCGTATTAAAATGGTGAACAATCCTTGATAGAGTTCTGAATTAAATAAAGTTTAATTATGCCTTAATTTACATAATAGTAGTTCTGGGAAATTCATTGTAACCAGCGCAGAAAATTCTTTGTTTTTTCTGAGTACCTGAAATTACGCTTCCTGCTCAGGTAACTGTAGATAAGTTTTTCACTCACACCAATGCCTGGGGGACATCTGAGAGGCACGCAGGCGGGACAGTTTGTGGGATTGGATTGCCCTGAGCTCTGCAGTCCCTCAGCCCTCAACCCCAGTTGTGGGGACAACCCAAAGTGCCACCACAATGTCCCCAGCGCTCTCTAGGGAGCAGTACTGCCTGGTGAGAACCAGTGGTCCAGCGCTACCTCCCCATGTGCGTATGGGAAACTGAGGCCCAGAGGGGTTGAGGGGCTGGCTCAGACCTCGAGTGAATGGCAGGGTTGGACGCAGGCTCCAGCAGGGCCAGCTGCTCGGCTGGGCTGACCGGCTCCTCCCCGCGCAGCGCCTCAGCGTGCAGAACATCATCTACGTGCGGGGCTGCACCAACGCCGTGCTCATCTGGTTCATGGACAACTACACCATCATGGCGGGCGTCCTGTTGGGCATCCTGCTCCCCCAGGTGGGCAGGCTGTGGGTTCCGACAAGGCGTGGCTTGGCGATCACCGGGAAGGGCACAGAGGTGCAGGGGCACAATCTGGGCTGCCCTGGGAGGGCTGCAGGGCTGGAGGGAGAGGGAAATGGCAGTAGCATTGGTTAAGCTCTTCCAAGTGCTTACCTGGCACTGTCTCCTTCACGCTCTGGGAGGCGGGTATGACTATCATGCCCGTTTCACGGGGCAGGAAACTGAGGATCAGCGAGGCTGTTTGACTTGCCCCAGGTCCCCTAGATAGTGCGTGGCAGAGCTGGGGTAGAGGCAGGAATCCCAGACTGGGGGGCACAGGGAGATTTCTGGGATTTCCTGGGGGCGCAGAGGGGGCCCGGGCTGGGGATGCTGGGGAAAGTCTCCGCCATGGGGGTTTCCTGGGCCACCCAGTGCCATGAGGGCTTGTGACTGGCCGCAGGGTTTCCGGTAGCCGGGAACTGCCAGGGAGGGCTGCCCTGATGCCCAGCAGGCTCTCATCGGCTCTGTCCCTCCTTCCCAGTTCCTGGGGGTGCTGCTGACACTGCTGTACATCACCCGGGTGGAGGACATCATCACTGAGCACTCTGTCACCGACGGGCTCCTGGGGCCTGGCGCCAAGGCCAGCGTGGAGGCGGCAGGCACGGGATGCTGCCTGTGCTATCCCGATTAGGGAGCCCCCCTGGGACGGCGGCTCCAGCAGGACCGCGCCGGACAGCACCTCTGAGTCCACACTGGGGTGGGCAGGACTGCGGCCCCTCTGCCACAGTCGGCACTGACTGAAGCCCGGGCTGTGTGTGCCTGCCCGTGGTGTCCCTCGGCCACCGCCTCCCCCAGGAGGCTTCCCTGCGGCCTGGGGAACAAAGGCGTCCCTTCTCCAGGCCTGGGCCCAGGGGCACTGGGGAGCTCAGGGCTCAGCCCCGCTCGGGGCCCATTTCGTTTCTGCCAGTGCCTTGGCCGGTGGTCCTTAGCCCCTGCGAGGGCGGTTTGTAGTGACTTGTGAGTGAGGAGAGAGGAGAGCGTGCGCGCCCCGGGTGGGAGGGGCGGGCTGCAGCCCGCGCCCCACCTCTACCCCTCAGCCACGCCGGTGGCCAGATTGGAAAACTCAGCCTCCAGGTGCCTTGGGCCCTCTTCCACAAGCGCTGCTGCTTTGCTGACCCTGGTTTTTTATGTGATTTTTGTAACATTCATCTTTTGTACAGATAACAGGAGTTTCCGACTAATCAAGGCTGGTTATTCCCCCACCTGCCCTATTGGCCCCTCCAAACCAGTTCGTTAATCCAACAATAAAGGTATGATTTTTTTTTTTTTTTGTCTTTCATTTCTACTGTTTTGTTTTGGGGGCAGTGTGAGGAAGGCCTCAGCCTGGACTTGGAAACCCCTTCTTGGTGCAAGAACTGGAGAAAGCTACACTGGGCCAAAGATCTGAAGGTTTGGTATAGTTTGGGACACAGGCCGGGGAAAGCCTCAGTGCCGGAGGTGACGACACCTATCTTACTGAGAAGTGAGGGAAACTGAGGCTGGGTGATGTACGGCATGAGGCTCCACCTCCAGGGAGCGGGGCGAAAGCCCGAGAGCTTGGGAGGCAGCAGTGCCCACAGGCACACCTGTGGCTGCAGAACTGGAGCTGCTCACCCGCAACAGGAAGCAGCTCATTGTCCCCAGGGCTGGTGCGCGGTGCCATGCAAAGCGTGGCGCTGATCGCCCCCTGCTGGTAATGGCAGGGATTGCATGGACCAGTACACCCAAACCCCTGGGTCCCCCTCCAGCGGTTCTAGATTTTCTGTGAGGTTCTTAGTAGCCAGGGCAATAGAACAGCAAGATCCCCAAACTTGAAGAACTCTAATGGCCGGGACTGTCCATACACCCGGAAGTCAAGTGGTTGGGTGCCTGGGCTGCCACGTGTACGAGCCTGAGTTGTCTGATGTGGTGTAAGAGCAGGAGGGGGTTTTGGAAAGGAGAGGATACTGCAATGACAGAAACACATCACAGAGCGAACTTTGTGCCAACTTGTGTGAACATTTTCTAGATATTAACTCCTTCCATCCTCCCAGCTGTATGTGGTCATTCTCATCTCCATGTTATTGATGGGGAAACTGAGGCACAGAGCAATTGGGTAAGTGGTAAAGTCATGCCCTGAGCCCAGGTGGAATCTCTCTGGGCACTCAGCCCCTCTGCCACCTCCTGTGCACACGAGGTGCCCGGTGTGCAAAACCAGCTGTGGCTGCAAGCCGCTACTGCATCTCTGCCCAGGCGTAGCCATCACAGCTGCTGCTGGAGCCTCTGTCTTGTCCCCATGTTGATTGCGTGGACATAAGGCCAGGTTGAGCTCTGTGGTTGGTGGCCTCGTGGCTCTATGGCTCTGGTCGTTCTCTGAGAATGCTCTCTGTGCGCAGAGGGGAGAGGGCAGCAAGATGGCAGAGGCCCTTCTGGGATGGGGACTCCTCTGAGTCTGCTTTTCCAAAGTCACCTTACCCTGGAGCCTGGACACCTGGCTGCCTTGTCTTCCTGTCTGTCCACCGCCACTCACAGACGCCCCTCTACCTCGTACTGTGGCCCCTCGTGGCTGCTTATGTGGACCAGGCTCACGGTCAGTGCCCACAGACGGCTGAGCTCCGGCGGACACTCATCTCGCCTTTCCAAACCTCAGCCACTCACCCCTCCAGAGCATGAAACGGAACACCTGGAGAGGGCTTCGCCAGTCGTGTGGCTGGGGACTCCCCTTTTGTGCTTGAGACAGTACTGTCCTCTTGCTTCCTTGTCTCACAAAGATGGAAGAAGGACCCACAAAACAAGTCCTTTCCCACACCATGGCTCACGGAGGAAACGACAGTGTTTGTTCAGCCCACAGTATTTGTGAAGCTAGAGGAGATTTGTGGGCTTTGATTATGGACTTTTTTGTTCTATAGTTATAAGGAAAATAAAAAATGCATTAAGGAAGACCAACTTTGTGTAAAAATTCCCAATACAATATTCTCAAAACATATTTTTAACAGCTTATTGAAGTATACTTGACATAAATAGCAAATATTTATTTTTTATTTATTTTTGTATGTAGGGTCTCACTCTGTCACCCAGACTGGAGTGCAGCGGTGCAATCATAGTTCACTGTAACCTCGAACTCTTGAGCTCAAGCAATCCTTTCGTCTCACCTTTCCAAGCAGCTGGGACTACAGGCGCACACCACCACACCCAGCTAATTTTTTTTAAATTTTTTTGTACAGACAGGGTCTCACTATGTTGCCCAGGCTGGTCTTGAACTCCTAGCCTCGATCAATCCTCCCACCTCAGTCTCCCAAAGTGCTGGGATTATAGACGTGAGCCACTGCACCCTGCCAAACTGCATGTATTTAAAATGACACATATAGGTGTCAATGAAACCATCACCACAATCAAAATAGCAAACATATCCATCACTCTAAAAAATGTCCTCTTGTCCCTTGGTAATCCCTTTATTATAGCCTTCCCTGCCCTACCCCGACGCCCCATCCCCAGGCACCACAATCTGCTTTCTATCTCTATAAATTACTTTGTATTTTCTAAAATTTTACGTAAGTGGTCTGATACAGCGTGTGCTCTTCTTGTCTGGCTGCTTTCAACAATTATTTTGACGTTCATTTTGTAGATATCAGGAGGTCATTCCTTCTATTGCTGAGCAGTATTCCCTGTATGGATATGCCATAGCTTATCTATCCATTCACCTATTGGTGGGCATTTGTGTTGTTTCCAATTTTTTGTTGTTATAAAAAAAGCTGCTGTGAACGTCTGTGTATGTGTCTTTATAAAAACATACGCTTTCATTTCTCTTGGAGGAATGGGAGTGGAACGGCCTGATCTTACGGTGAGTGTATGTTTAACTGTTTAAGAAGCTGCCAAACAATTTCCAGAGTGGCTGCACAAGTTGATGCCGTCACCAGCATGTGTGAGGGCTCCAGCTCTGCATCCTTGCCTGCGATTGCACGGCCAGTCTTTTTAATTCTAGTCATTCTCATGGGCGGGTGGTGATACTTAATTGTTGCTTTGATTTGCATTTCCTTAAGGATTAATCCAGTTGAGTATCTTTTCTTGGGCTTACTTGCCATGCACATAATTTATTTGGTGAAGCATCTGTTGAAAGCTCTTTTTTAAAAAATTGGATTGTTCCCTATTATTGAATTTTCAGAACTCTTCTTTTTTTTGAGACAGAGTCTCACTCTGTTGCCCGAGCTAGAGTGCCGTGGCGTCATCCTAGCTCACAGCAACCTCAAACTCCTGGGCTCAAGCCATCCTCCTGCCTCAGCCTCCCGAGTAGCTGGGACTATAGGAGTGCACCACCATGCCTGGCTAATTAATTTTTTATATATATATTTTAGTTGTCCAGCTAATTTCTTTCTTTTTTTTTTTTTTTCAGTAGAGACGGAGTCTCACTCTTGCTCAGGCTGGTCTCAAACTCCTGAGCTCAAATGATCTGCCCGCCTGGGCCTCCCAGAGTGCTAGGATTACAGGTGTGAGCCACCATGCCTGGCCGAGAACTCTTTATTCTGGATACAAATCCCTTATCAGATATATGATTTGTGAATATTTTCTCCTAGTCTCTGGCTCCCCTTTCTGAGTCTCAGTTGTTGGTTCCTCTTCCCCAACCTCTTTGCATCTGAGGGCCACATCTGTCTTTTCTGTCTACACTCACTCCCTCGGTGACCTCACCTAGCCTCGTGGTTTTAAAAACCATCTCTAACTCTCAAAATGACCTTTCTTTCTTGGACTTACATATCTGACTGACTACGCGACACCCCCACGTGGATGTCTCATAGGAACAGGCACCCGAAATTCCCAGTGCTCATCCCCGCTCTTCCTGCCCCCAAGCTGCCCCGGCAGCTGTCCTCTCCATCTCGGGCGGCCACGGCCCCCTCTTCCCAGTTGCGTAACCCAACAAACTTGGAGTCGGACTGACTGTTCTGTCTCTCCCGTGCCCCGTCAAACCCACTAGCAGATCCTGCACACTCCCTCTTGGAGACACGGCCAGAATTTTCTCTCCTCCAAACCACCACCGTCTCTCACCTGGATGCGTCTCATGGCCTCCCAACTGGTCTCTCATGGTCCATTTTCTACCCAGTAGCCAGAATGACCCTGTTACAGGGTCGCTCCTGCGGGAGGGTCTCCTGTGCTCCCCGCTCCAGCCACTCTGGCCTGCCCCTGTCCCTGGGGGGCGCCAGGCCTTGGCCTTGGCTGCTTCCTCTGCCTGAAGTTCTGTGCTGTCACGGGTCAGCGCGCTGGCTCTCAGTTTTGGCTGGTTGATGTCACCTCTCCCTGAGACCATCCTCGGCCATCCTTAATAACACCGCAGTCTCCTTAATCCCGTGTGCCCTAGTCCAGGCTTTTTTTCTTAGCACTTACCACTGTGTGATGTGCTATGTACTTTACTTACGGTCTCATTTTCTGTCTCCACTGCAGGAATGAAAGCGCCATGAAGGGGGAGCTTTTATGGATTTTGTCCATGACTTGTCTTAGCCCAAGTTCTCCTGAGAGCTGATCTGAGACAAGTGCTTCGGATAGGCAGTTTATTTAAGAAGTGATTCCAGGGAGCAGGAGTGCGGAGCAAGGAAGTGGGAAATTAAACAAGAAAGGAGGAAAAGCCAATATAAAATGCATTATTTAAAAAAAATTTTTTGCTTTTATTATTTTTAATTGACACATAATAATTGTATATATTTCAATAAATGTATGCAATGTGTAATGATCAAATCAGGGTAATTAGCACATCCATCACCTCAAACGTTTATCCTTTCTTTGTGTTGCGCACATTCAAAATTTGCTCTTCTAGCTATTTGGAAATGCACAATAATAAATCGTTGTTAATTATAGTTGCCTGTGGTGCTACAGAACACGCGAACTTACCCCTCCTCTCTAGCTGTGCTTCTGTTAATGGACCTTGGCCATTCTCCCTCCCAGAAGGCATTGCAGTGGGGTCGCTCACCCCCTGGGACCCCTTGAAGAGGCTTGGGAAATGGGAGGGAACGGTCCACCCAGAGGATGAAAGAGGGGAAAACGTTTCCTCATCAGCCCCCACTGGTGAGTGGCCCCCAGGCATTAAGTCTCTTGCTGTTTAGGTCGCAGATGCGTAAGTACCAAGCAGTTTCTGAAGCCTTTCCAACTGCAGCCTCAGAGAAGCCCCAGGGCAGGAAGAGACGTGTGGTTGGACCGGAGGGGAGGCTGCCCTGGGCACCTGCTCAAAGAGCGGCATCCTGCAGCCCTGGATGGGCTAGGACAAGGGGCCCGGAGGATTTGGAACAGAGCACAGAGGTCTCTGCACTCTGTCCCTAGCACCTAGCTCAGGGCCCGGCACATAGTAACAGATGAGACAATAGACCAGAGCTGGTGAATGAAGGGGAAGGATGAGCCAGGGACACTGTCCACGGGGAAATTAGCCCTGAGCAGCTCTGGCAGCCAGGCCAGCCCCTAGCCGTTGTCCCAGAGGGCGGATTGGTGAATGGGGCCAGTGCTCACAGCCTGGACTCCCTGTGGTGCTGGGGCTGTGCTGGGCCCTGGGATGGGCCTGAACTTTGCCTCCTGATCTTGGAGAGGACAACCCTTCATTGGACGACTTGTCTCCGCCATCCCACAGTCAGTCAAGTAACAACTGCCTTTTTTCTTTTCATGCACAGCCTCTGTGCTTGTCTCTTTTCACCCATAATGGTCCCAAATCACTATGTTACAGAAAAGGGACTTGGGATCAGAAGAGTTAAGGAATGCACTCAGGGTCCCGCATCCTGTGAGTGATGCAGCTGGGATCTAACTGGCTCCAAGGCCCTTGCCCCCCATGTTATGTCAGTCTGGAATTTGAGGTCCTATGCACCACTCCAGCCTCAGCCCTGGGCTCTAGTCAGCGGGTCCCTGGACTGACCCCGTTCATTCTTAGCTCACATGGTTCTACCCACCATCTCACCAGAAAGTCCACATCCCCCCCATCTCCTCTGAGTCTCACTTCATTTCTGTGAGTGAAGGGACTTGTTTTATGATCACCCATTTTGCAGATGAGGAAAGCTGAGGCCAGACTAGCTTAGTAAGTTGTATGTCAAGAGGCTCTGCAGCAACCCCAGACCCTGGCTTAAGCCTTTGCCCTGCCTCCCACCCTCCTGGGGCCTGGGAGCCACCAAGAAGCATGAGGCTGCTGGCTCTGGCATAGGGTCCTGGCTCCCCTCAGGCTGTGGGCCTTTGGAGGGAGCCTGATTTGCAGTCCTTGAAAACCCAGGAAGGTAGAAGTCACGAGCATTCCCGGCAAGAAAATGAGCAGAACTGACATGGCTGCATGTGGTCACTAGGTGGCGCTGCTGGTCCACAGTGTGACAGCGCCCGGCAATTCCATCCCCCAGTCTGGGCACCTGCTGGGGCAGCAGCTGGAGTGAGCCCCCCACCCCGTACCAGAGAAGAGCAGACCATAAGGTGAGGGAGCCTACAATATCATAGGCACCTGCATATAGTAGGCGCTCAATAAATAATGGTTAAATGAGTGACCATTCTGTGAAGTTGGCATAGTTGAGACTTTTTCAGCCCTATTTCATGCACTAGGAAACTGAGGCCAGATACCAGCAATGGTAATAGTAACCAAGGGTACTATTATTGGCTGTCATTCGGTCACTATGTGCCGGGCACTGTGCTTAGCACATTTATTCTCCGCCCTAAACAGGACCCGAAGTGAAGTCCCCCCATCAGCCAGCACAGCCTGGCCTGGGTGTCATGTGACCACCAGAGGGCGGCCTTGGCCTCCAGACAGCCACAAGGGGCCCGGCAGGGACATAGATGCCAGAATGAGATGGGGGCACCCGGGCTCTAGAGGGCAGGTTCTGCATCTGTAAAAGGAGGGTGACCGTCCCTGCCCAGCCGGGTCTCTGGGAGAAGGACGTGAGACCATGCATGGAAAGTTCTTAGCCCCTGCGAGGGCTCACATCACGGTGGCTGGGGCGGGGGCTGCTCACTGAGCACGTGCTGACTGAGGGCGTGGAAATGGCCCGGAGTGTGCGGCGCTGAGCTGGCAGGGCCCTGGGACTCTGTGGGCCACCGTGTCCCACACGCGAGCCCCGAGGGCCAGGCTGGCCTGACTTGCTGCTTTATAGGCTGTCTGGTCAAATCTTTGTCCCGCTCTGGGCCTGTCTTCTCTCCAGAGGGAGCTTCTTAGGGTTTCCAGGCTCAGGGGCGGCCGTGCCAGATGCGTGGACGCCCTTTAGCGCCCTGTCAGCCCACAGATGGCTTCACTGTCCCCTCCAAGCAAACACACCATGGCTGCCCTCCCTCTCCAATACCCAGTGGGAAAACCCAGAGAAATCACACAAATGGAAACATGTCTGCATCAAATTAGGAAACTAAGCCTGTGCTTGCGGCAGATCTTGTAGCCATTTCCGGCAGAAACCCAGACCAAGACACTGTTAGCGAGGGGCTGGTGGGGGCTCGGCCTCCTCAGTGGGGTTGTTGTCATCGGCCTCAGTCGCCGTCCTGCGGCTGACGTGGGCTCCGCTGGGGAGCTCTGGAGCAAGACAGTGGAGGGCCCTTCAGAGTCACGTGGACCTTGCCAACAGCAATAGTGGGTCTTAGAAACCAACTCCCATGAGAGGAGCCACCCAGAGAGTGGGCAGCGGAGGCAGGACGCAGACCCCACCCCAGACCAGCAGAGCCACCCATTGCTCCTGGCCCGTGGTGCCTGGAAAATTAGAACGGAGTCTCACACCCAGAAGGGGACTATTCCTGGACTAGGGCTTGGCTAGACACACACCCCCAGAAAAGGCTCAGCTCTGCGAAGATTCCCTCCGCCAAGGCCTGGGGGGCCTGTGTGGGAGCCCAGGCCCATAGCCGGACTCTCCACTGGAGGGGAGTGGCCAGGAGAAAAAACTGGGCCATGAGAAAAGGTGCAGGAGCAGGGAAAGGGGATCAAGAGGCAAGGGTTGTGCCTTAGGATCGCTACAGCTCCAGCGCCTCCCAAGACAGGTAGTAGGTGCTCAGTAAATACGTGTCGCACACGATTCAGAGTATAACCTTCCTTAGCAATAGATCCTACTGGCAAAATTAGAATATTTGTACTTTGGGCTTTTTGTAAGTTATAAGAGAATACTGCTTCTATTAAATAAGGACGATCATGGTAGGAGACACTGGTAAACAAAAACACAGCATCTGATTTGCATTTCCATTGGACGAAGTAAGTAGGAGGCCGGAAAGTATAAAAGTCAATGCAAGATACAAAGGACCAGAGGGAGAAACATTCCCAGGATGCAAAGGAAAAGGTCGAGGACAGAGCATCACTGAGAACATAGGAAGACAAGTCACAAGAGTCTCACCTGAGTGACTGGCATTCTCTCCCTTCGATAGACACCCTACCACCCCAGAATAAAGGAAACAGAGGAAATAATAAAAGTTGTTAAAGAAGTACTATGGCACCAGTTCTTGAAAATAAAAAAAGAAAAAAATGGAAAACACAATTATTAAAGAAGTAAACTTTTTTTTTAAAAAAAAGACAAGGTCTCGCTCTGTTGCCCAGGCTGGAGTGCAGTGGTACGATCACAGGTCACTGCAGCCTTGAACTCCTGGCTTCCCTCCTGAGCAGCTGGGACTACAGGCTCAAGCCATGGTGCCCTGCTAGAAGTAAACTTGTCATTTAAAAAGAAAAAAAACCCTGTAAATTAAAAAATGTGCAAATCCTGTGGCAGTTCTTCCCAACTTTCTTCAATGCTTACAGAGAAAGTGATAAAATCTATGAGTTTTTTGGCTGATGGGAGGAGGCACCCCAGGCCCTGGGCTTTGGGGATTAGAATCTCAACTGCCTGTGGCCCCACTCACAGCCCACAGGTGAGCCCTGGAGACACTCACACAGGTGCCCTCGGAGATGGTCACAAGGCTGTCCATTGCCATGCTGTTTGTAACAGTGAAAAATGGGACTCCTCCTAAGAATTTGCTAAAAGAGGAGTAGCTACATGGTGGTGTGTTGTGTTCTTGCGGTGGGATATCCTTTAAATTTTAAATGAAGCACTTTAAATGAAGGAACTAACACTCTATCAGTGCTCAAGAACATAAAGTTGAGAAGAAAATATATATACCACATTATATTTATCTATTCATCCATTGATGAACATTTGGGTTGTTTCTACATTTTGGCTATTGTGAATAATGCCGTAATGAACATGGATATATAAGCATCTGTTAAAATGTCTGCCTTTGATTCCTTGGGGTATATATCTAGGAGTGGAATTGCTGGGTCATCTGGTAATTTTATATTTAGTCTTTTGAAGAACGGCTGAACTGTTTTCCACAGTGGCTGCACCATTTCACATTCCTATCCACAATGCCCAAGAATTCCAGTTTCTCCACATCCTTGCCGACACCTGTTATTTTACTTTCCCTTTTTTTTTTTTTTTTTTGATAATAGCTATGATGGATAATTTCATGTGTCAACTTGACTGGACTAAGGGGGACCCAGATAACTAGTAAAATATTATTTCTGGGTATGTCTGGGAGGGTGTTTCTGGATGAGATTAGCATTTGAGTTGGTAGACTGAGTAAAAGACCACCTTCACCAGCTTGGGCGGGCATCAACCAATCTGCTGAGGGCCTGGATAGAACAAAAAGGCAACTTTGCTTCTGATTGAGCTGAGCACCCATCTTTTCCTGCAGCTGGATGTTGGTGCTCTTGGAGTTTGAGCCTTTGGACTGAGAGCAGGGCTTACAACATGGATTCCCTGGTCCTCAGGCCTTCAGACTCAGGCTGCATTATCCCACCAGATTTCCTGGTTCTCCAGCTGCAGAAGGCAGACTGTGGGACTTCTTGGCCCCCATGATGACATGAGCCAATTCCTGTAATAAATCTCCTCTTATATATCTGTGTACATCCTGTTGTTTCTGTTCTCTGGAGAACTCTGATTAATACAATAGCCATCCTGATAGGTGTGTAGTAGTATCCCATAGTTTTATTTGCATTTCCCTACTGACTAGTGATGTTGAGCATCTTTTCATGTGTTAATTGGCCATTTGTATATTTTCTTTGAAGAAATGCCAGTTCAAGTCCTTTGCCCATTTTTGAATCGTGTTTGTTTTTGTTGTTGAATTGCGGGAGTTATTTATATATTCTGGGTATCAATCCCTCATCAGATATATGATTTGCAAATATTTTCTCCCATTCTGTGGGCTGTCTTTTCATTTGCTTGATGGTGTCCTTTGATGTACAAAAGTTTTAAATTTTTATGAGCTCTCATCTATTGTTTCCTTTGTTGCCTGTGCTTTTGGTGTAATAGATAAGAAACCATCACCAAAATCAATGTCATGAGACTTTTCCCCTGTATTTTCTTCTAAGAGTTTTATAGTTTTAGTTCTTATATTTCTGTCTTCGATGCATTTTGAGTTAACTTTTTTTATGTGGTGTAAGGTAAGGGTTCAACTTCATTCTTTTGCATGTGGATATCCAGTTTTCTCAACACAATTTGTTGAAAAGACTGTCCTTTTCCCATTGAACGGTCTTGGCACCCTGTGGAAAATCAATTGGCCATATATGAAGGGTTTTATTTCTGGGCTTTCTATTTTAGTCCATTGGTCTCTATGTCTGTCCTAGTATCACATGGTTTGGATACTATCATATGCTAGTATCACATGGTTTGGATTACCGCAGCTTTGTAGTAAGTTTTGAATTTAGGAAGTGTGAGTCCTCCAGCTTTGTTTTTTGCCAAGATTGTATTGCCTATTGGGGAGTCCCTTTTCTGTGCTTTTTAACTGGTCAAAAGAAAGGGAATGGGATGATGTACAGACTCAGGATTCACTCTACTAGGCAAAATGCTAAGAAGGAAATCCATAGTACATATATCTTGGTGGATGTTTTAATTGACAAAGAATTCTCTAAGAGTATAAGCAGAAAATAAAGGTTATCCACAAGTTAACAAAATCAGGATGGCCTCAGTACCGATGGTTCAGTGTTAGGAGATTTAGTTATACCCTATCAATAGATCAAATCCAATATTCATTTCTGTAGGAAAAATCCTTGTTTATGAAGAAAATAAAACAGTCATAGACTTGTATGCACTATGCAAACAGATAAGTAAGCACAGAAAAGTCTTCTAAAAATACAAACAGGGTTGGCCACAGTGGTTCACACCTGTAATCCCAGCACTTTGGGAGGCTGAGGTGGGAGGTCTGCTTGAGGCCAGAAGTTCCAGGTCTGGCGTTTCAGACTAAATGGGCCAACATCGTAAGACCTTGTCTCCGCAAAAAAAAAAAAAAAAAAAGAAAGAAAAAGAAAAAGAAAAAATTAGCTGGGCACGTGTCATGAGCCTGTAGTCCTAGCTACTTGGGAAGTTGAGGCCAGGGCATCCCTTGAGCTAAGGAACTCGAAGTTACAGGGAGCTATAATCTCACTGCACTCCAGCCTAAGAATCAGAGTGAGACCCTCCTGTCTCTAAAACACAAAAAATAAACATTTAAAAAAAGAACTAGAAGAAAAAGAAAACTACAATCACAATGGGTGATTTCAATATAAAGCTTTCAGAATTTGACAATCCAATAGACAAACAATAAGCAAGGAAATAGAGGACTTGAGCAATTAAAATAACAAGATCATATATAGATACGTCTCACATATACGCAACTTCTATGTGCGTATACATACATCGCACACATTATTATGTCTCGTACAAAGCTGCATAAAACCCCAACAAAAGTTTGTTGTGTACTTGATCGCAAAGATAAGTAGAGTTTTTGTAGGCCATATTGAGTTATCTTAATTCATTGAAATAATAATTAAATAATGAAAAGATTGTTTTTAAAAGATTGTAACTAATTAAAAAACACTTTAAATAACCACTATATCAAATAGTAAATAAAAAATGACATTTAAGCTTAGCAAAAGGGAAATAAATTATATAAAACTTATAGGATGCATTTCAAATTCTTCTCAAGAGAAAATGTATAGACTTATAGATTTTTATTATTCAGAATAAAAGGCTTAAACCAACTTAACTAAGTATTTAACCAAAGATAAAGAAAATAAAAGAAAAAATAGAAAAGGCAGGCCAGGTGCCGTGACTCATGCCTGTAATCCTAGCACTCTGGGAGGCTGAGGCAGGAGGATCACTGGAGGTCAGGAGTTCGAGATCAATCTGAGCAAGAGTGAGACCCCGTCTCTACTAAAAATAGAAAACATTATCTGGGCATGGTGGCGCACCTGTAGTCCCAGTACTCGGGAGGCTGAGGAGGTAGAATTGCTTGAGCCCAGGAGTTTGAGGTTGCTGTGAGCTATGATGACACCACTTCACTCTAGCCCAAGCAACAGAACAAGACCCTGTCTTAAAAAAAAAAAAGAAAGAAAGAAAGAAAGAAAGGAAAAGAAAAAGAAAAAGAAAAAAAGAAAGGCAGTACAGGGAGTTTTTAAAAAGGTAAAAGTTGAAACAAATAAGTAGAAAACCAAAAAATTGTAAAACATTTTTAAACAAAACTAAACTTTAGGCCAGGAGTGGTGGCTCCCATCTGTAATCCCAGCACTTTGAGAGGCTAAGGCGGGAGGGTTGCTTGAGGCCACGAGTTCAAGACCAACCTGGACAACATAGCGAGATCCTGTCTCTACAAAAAAATAATTTAAAAAAATTAGCTGGTCATAGTGGCATGTGCCTGTAGTCACAGCTACTTGGGAGGCTGAGGTGGGAGGATCATTTGAGCCCAGGAGTTCGAGGTTACAGTGAGCTATGTTGCACCCCTGCACTCCAGCCTGGGTGACAGAGTGAGACCCTGTCTATAAAACAAAACAAAAACAAAATTTTAAGGTTGAGATAATAGGAGAGGAGAAACTAAAATATACAATATTAAGAACCAGAAACATGATATAATCACAAATATGGAAGAAATGAAAAGAACTATAAATGAATATGCTATGCAACTCATGGCTATAAATTTGAAGACCTAGAAAACTAAATTATTTTCTACAAGACTATAAATTATCAAAACTAAACCAAAGTAAAAAAGAAAATTTGAATAAGTCATAACCTTAAACAAGATATAAATGTGATTAAGTCTATCACTTAGTACAACTCAATAACAAAAAGACAAATAACACTTAAAAATTGGGCAAAGATTTTGGTGCTCCAAAATTAGAGAAAACCAAACAAAAATAATTTAAAAATTGGAAAAGAATCTGAATAGACATTTCTCTAAGGAAAATATACAGGTGGCCAATAAGCGCATGAAAAGATGCTCAACATCATCAGGGAAATGCAAATCAAAATGGCAATGAAATACCACTTCACATTCACTAGGATGGCTAGCATCAAAAAGCCAGATAATAACAAGTATTAGCCAGGATGTGGAGAAATTGGAACCCTCACACACAGCTGGTGGGAATGTATTAATAAAATGTATTAATAATTAAGGAATGTATTAATAAAAATGGCGCAGCCACTTTGAAAAACACTCTGGCCATTCCTCAAATGATTAAATAAACAATTACCATACGATGCAGCAATTCCACTCCTAGGTATATACCCAAGATAAATGAAAACATATGTCCACACAAAAACTTATACATGAATGTTTATGGAAACATAATTCATAATGGCCAAAAAGTGGAAACAACCCAAATGTCCATCAATGAACAAATGGATAAATATAATGTGTTATATCCATACAATGGAATGTTATTCAGCTATAAAGTATTAATAATAAAATTCTAATACGTGCTACGACATTGGATGAACCTTTCAAATATTATGCTAAATGAAATAAGCCAGTCACAAAAGACCACATAATGATGTGATTTGATTCATTTTGAAATGTCCTGATTAGCAAAACCTATAAAGACAGAAAACAGATTCACGGTGGCTTGGGACTGGGAGGGGGAGTAAGGGAGTCAGGGCAGTGGCAGCCGAAGGGCACAGGTCTTCCTTTTAAGGTGATGAAAATGTCTTAAATTGACTGTGGTGATGGTTGCACATATCCGTGAGTACAGTAAAAACCACTGAATTGTACACTTTAAATAGGCGAATTATGCGGTATGTGAATTATATATCAGTAAAACTTTAAAAAATCTATGACTTAGAAATGCATCAGGTCTAGATGATTTTACAGTAGGTTACAGTAGTAATAAGGTGATACTAATTGCTATAACTTCTGTCCTTATATCTTGGGGGAATTAACGTAATAGAAATTTATCTTTTACTCTCATCTTCTATCTCGTTTCTCTACCATCTTTAACAGATAGTTCCAAGGTCATTGCAAGAGAAGAAAGTGCACGAAACCTCCAAGGAAATTGGAAGTTTTTATGGCCCAGGCCTGGAAGGGATTGGCTTCTGCCCATTTCATCAGCCAGAACTCACCCGGGCCCCTGACAACATGTGAGGCTGAGAAATGCAGTTTAGTGTGGGCCCAGATGCAAGAAGAAGTAATGAGTTCTTACCAAATTTTACAGAATGGAAATTTCCTATGTTATTCACACTACTCCAGACGATTGAAAGACATTGAAAGTCACTTTATAAAGCAAACTTAATAACAAAACTTGATGAATAAGTTAAGAAAACACTATACACCAATTTCACTTAAAAATATAGATACAAAAATTCTTGGTACACACAGTTTAAAATTAGGAAATCTGCCAACATAAGTCAAGGATAATTTAAAAGACAAAGATCACATAATTACATAAATAAATGCTAAAAATATTACTGATAAAATCCCACAGTGATCCCTAATATTGACACTAATATGAGAATACAGACTGTAACTACACATGATAAAGGCTGGGATTGGGGGCTGGGCACAGTGGCTCACGCCTGCAATCCCAGCACTCTGGGAGGCAGAGGCGGGAGGATCGCTTGAGTTCAGGAATTCAAGACCAGCTGGGCAACATAGCAAGATCCTGTCTCTACAAAAAATAGACAAATTAGCCAGGTGTGGTGGCTCATGCTTGTAGTCCTAGCTACTAGGGAGGCCGAGGCAGAAGGATCGCTTGAGCCCAGCAGTCTGAGGTTGCTGTGAGCTAGGCTGACGCCACGGCACTCTAGCCTGGGCAAAAAGAGTGAGACTTTGTCTCAAAAAAAAAAAAAAAAAGGCTGGGATTGGAATAAAAACTACTCCAAACAGGAACAATAAAGATGAAGTAAAGAGCTGATCCAGATGAAAATGGGGCAAGGGAAACACAGCTGGGAAATCTGAGGAAGGAAGCCACAGCTTTAATACTATATGAACACAACAGATGAGACAGATTTAAATAGCAATAAAAATATCTGAAGCGGATGGGCGCGGTGGCTCACGCCTGTAATCCTAGCACTCTGGGAGGCCGAGGCGGGTAGACTGTTTGAGCTCAGGAGTTCAAGACCAGCCCGAGCAAGAGTGAGACTCCGTCTCTACCAAAAATAGAAAGAAATTAATTGGACAGTTAAAAATATATAGAAAAAATTAGCCGGGCTTGGTGGCGCATGCCTGTAGTCCCAGCTACTTGGGAGGCTGAGGCAGGAGGATCGCTTGACCCCAGGAGTGTGAGGTTGCTGTGAGCTAGGCTGACGCCACGGCACTCACTGTAGCCGGGGCAACAACGTGAGACTCTGTCTCAAAAAAAAATAAAATAAAAATAAAAATAAAACAATAAAATCAAATAAATAGTTTTGATTCATTGGGAACATAAGACTCCTGAATGAATTTTTTCTTTTGATTTTGATTTTCCAAAATGTGGCTATAATGTAGGCGTGAACATTTTAAAAAGAATTCCAGAATGAATCCTTTTGGGGAGAAAAATCATAATGCACAAAGCAGTTTGTCCAGTTTCTTTTTAATCTTTTCTTGGAGGGGTATTTTTCCACATAACTTAAGAAAAGGAACAGAAGAGAAAGGTGGGGCCTAGGGCAGAGGGATATAATTAGCTGTAACATTCGATGATTTGAGTTTGAGTTTGCGGTTCCGGGAGGATAAACACATGGACCTATCTCAGTGGGGCCGAGCATTTAAAGAGGGCAAGATGTCAAACTGCAGATACAGATCTTGGTTCATCTGTGTGGAGGGTGCAGCTGGCGCAGGAAGGGCTGGGGAGGGGAGAATCTGAGGGTACAGATAAACTCAGGCTATACAAGGGTTGGGGACGCAGAGGAGGAAAGTGTGGTTTTGGTTTTGAAGGGACTCCCTTTTGCCTGGTGCCCCTCACTGCCTGGGGCAAATTCAGAAGCACACACACACACACACACACTGTTTAAGTTACATTCTATTAACCTCTCCCCAGCGGCTGTGTCTGCCTGGTCTGATCCAGCACAACGCCACACGCATTTTCTAATCGTTTTGCTGTTTCACTGATTGCGGAATTAGAAGCATCCACTGTCTGGTAAAAGTAGGTCATGGAAGTTCCTGACTTCGCTATGTTGCTAATAGATTTCTGAATGGCAGCATACGGGCGCCTGAATGTGACATTTGAGCGAGCAGAAGAACAATGGTGATCACTCACTGACGATTTTGCGCTTGAGTCATTCTTTTCTCCCACATGAACACATGTGGGGGAGGTCTCACAGATTACAGGTGCTGGGAAAAAGTAAATGAAGCGCCGAGTTGTTCAACTGAAAGCAAAGCAGTGCGGTTATCAGGGCCCGATCTCACCAGGTCCCCTCTTCTTGTGGCTCTCTGCCATTGACCTTTCTCATCCCAGCTCTCCTCCCTGGCCCACCACCATGGAAACCTTTTCTGTAACTCCTGCCATGGGAAATACTCTTCCACACACGATCTCTTTCCATCAACCCAGCGCCCTCCCCTCCTATGAGCTGCCTTGAAATTGTCATCTCACCTCTCTTACGCAGCCTTCTCCTGAACCTCCTTTTTCCTCCTTTTAGTGTTGTATTTTCTTTCCATATGATTCCAGCTTAAGGATATTTTTGGCCTCACAGAACCCATAGAAAATGAAACCATTGCCTTATAATAAAATAGTAAAACGTTTAGGTTGCCCCCAGGAAAAAAAGTAAATTGAGTTGAATTATAAAGGCCTAGATATCGTCAGATTCACCATATGGACATTGCTGTTGTCAAACAGTTGTTTAGATAGGGCATGCTGTGGTGTCTCTCTTGTTTGCTCTCTTCTTTTTTAAAAAAAAAAATGACCATTTTTTTTTTTTGTCTAAACCACTTCTTTCTTTTAGCCCTAGACAATGGCGATCATAATTATGTCCAACCAAAACATATTGCTCGTGTGTGTTCATGTTTAATTTGAAAAATGATAACAGTGATTTCTTTGAAGTCTCATATTCACCCAGAGCTACCCTGCCAGTGGGTGCTCTAGAATCCAGAATTTCCTCGAGGAGGAGAAAGAATAAATCAACATAAAATGATGTAATAAAATCCTCTTAAATAACAACCAGGTAGTAAATTAACATATACACGACCTTTGAAATGATCATGTATGGAGAAGTTGAATCCAGCAAACAGCTGGCTGGGTGCCTGCCCTTGACTAATAGGCTGAGAGATACAGCTGCTAGAAAGATATTTGAGAGTTAGTCCTAAATGCAGAAATCTGTCTTTTATTTAAAAAAAAAAACACACATCAGCTTCGTCATTTGACAAACCCTAATTTCATTGGGATTGACAGCATTGCCTTTGTCAAGCATACATTTAACAAATGAGATCGAACAACCACCCCACTCAGTTTAATCTAATTTAATTTGACAGCCAAAGCAGGTAGGTAGAATAATGTACTTACAGAGGAGGTAAGAATGTTTTCCCTGGGGTTAAATGACATGGCTTGCTGGATCAGGCTTAAAGCAAGTATCTCCTCCGTTGCTTTTATATTTGTGTTGTCTTTTGTTTTACTTTTTTAATCAAGGTATAAAGTAAGTAAAGTGAGCTCATCTTAAGTGTACAAGTTAACAGATTTTTGCCAATGCTGTATATTCATATGACCACCACTCAAATCAAGATGTTGAAGGCTTCTGTCCCTGAAAAAAGTTCACTTCCCAATCAATACAGACCCCTTTCTCCTGCCCTCAAAGTAACCACTACCCTGACTTCTAACAGCAAAGATGAATTTCGCCTGATTTTGAACTTCATATAAAGTACGTTGTACAGTATGTGCTTCTCTGTCTGGTTTCTTTCACTCAGTGTACTATATTTGAGATTCAGGCATGTTATTGCATGTATCAGTAATTCATTCTCTGTTATTGCTCCGTAATATTCCATTATATGAAATTAACATCATTTATGTATTATCGATGGACATTTGGGTTGTTTCTGGTTTTTCCCTTGCCTTCAATTTTAAGTTATTTTTTCTAAATGGTCTCTAGAAGGGCATCCTAGAAATAAGCAAGCATAATATGCCTATGGGTAAACTTGTCCCAAACTGGTGGCAAAGTCCACTCACCACTGTGTGAACAAGCCTTCTGGATCCCCAGTGGCGGGACTATCTTGGGATATCTTTCCCTTAAGATTGAAGCCAGCCCCATGTACTCTTGTGTCCCCAGCAGAATTGCTGGGTGAGGAGGGGCTTCGGCGCCCCACCTCCATTAACCCTGACATGGGAGAAAGGGAGGTGAGCTTCAGAAACAGATGGGTAGGTGGGGCCTGGGGCAGGTTTGCAGGCAGCCAGGAAGGGAGAGGAGCGGTTTCTCATCTGGAGTGCACAGGTATCTGGCACCATGCCCACCTTTGGGCTGACTCAGAGATGCAGCTTAAATTGGGGCATCTCTCCCGATCATTCTGACTTCCCACTTTCTGAATGTGGGAAATAAGGAAACCATTATTGCCTATCATAAAGAAGCTGACCAGGTAGCCTGGCTAGAGTAGGCATTTGTCATTGGGCAGAAACGGGCACCAAGTAATGTTACCTTAGAGGGCTCCTCCCCCCCCCGCTCCAGCTGATGGGTTAGGCAAGCAGCTGTACGTACAGGTGCGACAGGGTTGGGAACTCCTGGGAGGGGAGGGGTCTGCAAGCTGGAACTGATGGTGTGGAAAGGAAAGGAGAAGGTAAGCTGTTTAACCATCCCGGTTTGCCTGGGAATGTCCTGGTTTGAGTACTGAAAGTTCCAGGGCCGCCTGGGAAGCCCCTCAGTATGGGGCAAACTGGGAAGGTTGGTCACCCTAGAATAGGGAGCCCTTTTCACTCATTTATCTGCCCATTCTGTTAGCAAATTTTATTGAACTTCTATTACAGACCATGCACCTTGCAAGGTTTGGGGGAGAGAGTGGTAATGGACAAGGCAGTAGTGATCCCGTCCCCCCTTCCAGAGTGCTTCCTCTACCGAGAATGGTGGGATTTAAAGAAGTGATGACAACACGGTGCAATGCTTGTGTTGATGGAGATAATAAGGCTATGAGTGCTTTAATTGGGAAAATACTGGAGGCTCTGGAAGCATGTGGGGAAGACAGTTCACCACCAGTTCTTTATCTCTTTAGCGTATCCACATAGTTCTAGGGCTGCTCAGAAAAACAATTTACTGCAAACTCTGATGTACTCGTAATGGCTATGGAACAAAGACGGCAGGTTGATAAGGAAATAGAAGATTTAGGTCTACCGATATAACAATACCTTTGTGCTGCTTTGATCCCTAGTCATATAGCCACATTTCTTCTTCCACTCAGAGTCCCTGTTGGGTGGTGCAACGCGTTCAATGTGTAGTGAACAGGAGTCCTTGGCGTTTTCCATGCCCATAAACTCAGATTGGCAGGCATGCCCTGGCAAACCTTCTGCATCTTTTCAGGTCATGCAGATAAAATGGGGAGAGGGGAGAGGATGATGTTCTGGGGTTAATCATTCAGTATGTTAGTAAACAGGGCTCGGGGTGGAAAAAGTTAGTGTCAGATTCTCTGTGTGTTGTGTTACAACAGAACAGCATGTACTTCTATGAATCTAAAATTAATGGACATGTACTCTTGCCTAAGAGGCCCAGTTATTGTTGGTTTTTTAAAAAAGCTTTTTAATGCACTAGAAATATATGGCGGTTGTTGTAAGAGCTGAAAGGCCAATCCAATGCAATTCGACAGATGTCTATCGAAACACATATATATATATATAAAATATATATATGTAAACTACCCCCTGAATGTTTTAGTTGCCACCCAGCCATCACACAGATCCAATAAAACAAAACAATTCCCCCAAAACTAAAGCCCTTATCTCTGTGGGAACATCTAAACATTTAGTCCAGTGTCAGAGACACAGCCAGGCAGGACAGGTATTGAATTTTAGCATCTCTTTCTTGTCTTCCTCAGCCTAGAGTGTGCTAATGATGTTTCTTTAAGGTATGTCCTTTTATTGGTGTGTATAGAAAAGGTAGGGACGGATGGTTTTTCTAGAGGGAGTTTTCACTGTTTTCATCATGTGTTAGAAACAGTGCAGATATGTTGGGTCAATTTCTTTTTCTTCTTTCCTTACCTTTGCCATCATGCAATTAAAACAAAGACCCTCCTAAACTATTCTTTTTCTATCACATGAGAAGCGACACCCCACTTACCTGCTCCATGTGCTGGCCCTTTGAGGATTCCAAGTCTCATACAGCTGTTTCCAATCTAGCTTGTGACAGGTCTAGGAGGGACCACACCACCCTCCCCAGATGACCTCAGAGCTTTTCTTTGCAAGGAAGCAATAATGGAGACTTATCCATGAGGAACGAAGTACTCTTCCTTTTACAGTTTGATGGTGCCTTCCTTTGTAGCTTGTTCAGCACGGCTTGTCCTGATTTATGATTTTTTGCCATCTGGTTTATTTCTCTTGTTGTTTTGTATTGTTTTAAATATGCTGGAGGCCAACTTTAACTGAGTCTTTTTTTAAAAAAAAAAAACAAATTAAAAAAGCAAATCATAAGAGTGTCATTTGAAGGTTAGGGATGAAAGAGAAGTTTAAATGGGACTCTGATCTTCCCTGCAAAGTCCGGTAGCTAAAAATAAAGTTCTTTTTACTTTGTTGATTATGTAACCGAACACGTTCTCAGATGTGAATGCTATAGAATGTTGCCGTTGTTCAGAGAATTCGTGTTTGGTTTTTCTTAAATGTAGGTTCAAAAGTTCTCTCAAATAATTGAATTCATTCGGTTAGTTGCTGAGCACCTTCTGTGTACAAGCCATTTTGCTGGACACGGTTGTGGACCACTTTGTGAAGATGAGTTTTAACCAGAGGCAGGACTTGCTTTTCAGTTGGTCTAACATCAGTTTTCGTTCTATTAAGCTATATTATTCTTTCTACAGAAAAAAATTATATCAGTGGGGAGGGAGTCCCTTTGTAAGAGGAACGGATGGAATTGGGTGGGGCAGTCTTTGTTTTAAAAACAGAAGGTACTCTCTGAGTCCCGGGTGCTGTCTGTGTTCTGGGAAGCCATGAAATATCAGTGACCTGGATAACTATGTTTAAACCATATTCTTATTAAAACCAGCAGTCCTGGCTTTCCCAGACAAAGAAATTCTGAAATAATTTTGGAAATACATTCACAAGAGTGAAATTCATAAATGGAACTGTACGGCCATCAGCTGCACTGTTTAGACATAAAGTTGGATGAGCAAAGGAGGAATTTTACAAGTATGGATTCAAAGCTTTTAAATGAACTTGCCTAATTGGTAGTAGTGATGTAGAGCATCTTGCTAAAAGGAAAACAAATCTCACATCTAAAAATGTTCTCTTAGATGTTAAAGCAAATGCAGCCTCAAACAATGCTTGCAAAAAATCTTGGTTAAGGATTTTGGAAAAGATTTAAAGATCATGGGTTATTGCCTGGCACTTGGTAAACTGCTCCACACAATTTAGAAGCCTTGTCAAGAGGCTCCTAAATCTGACTGACATTAGAATCGCCGGGGGTGGAGTTTGGGACCTGTATGTTCTTGTACCCCGTCAGATGTACTGGCTCAGGCTCTTGGGGGTCAGATGGAGAATCTGTGTGCTCAGAGAGCCCCCAGGTGATTTTGATCGGTTAGCCCTGTTTGAGAACTGCTGGCTTAATCCATTTCTCTGGGCGGGATCCAATCCACGCCGTCCTAGACAATGTTTTGCCACACAGATGGCCATGAAATAGCATCTCAGCACATGCCCTTGACTCTGGATTGTGCATTTATTCATTAGCTGAAGCCCAATTTTAAAATGCAATCAACTATATGATTCCTTCAAACGACTGCAAATCAAGTCACATACAGTGCTTCTCGGGGTTTATTTTTGTTCGTTATTATTCTACCGAGTGCTCAGGACATCCGACTGCTCCTGGGCTGGTGAGCTAGAGACGTAAATAGCTTTTGGATCCCTGAGGTGTCGAGATGGTTAAAAGTATGAATGGTGGTAAGTGAATAAAAGGATGAACGTTGGCGAGGAAATGAACAAAAATTCGATAAGGCTCTACTCTAATCCTCACGCAGTGTGAGGCCCTCTTACAGCTTCCCCCAATGACCCTCCCAGTATCTTTATGGAGGTGTCTACAACTCCATTTTACACACAGGCAAAGCGGAGTGATGATCTCAGGCTGCAGAGCTTGAGGGCAGAGCCAGCCTTCAGGGTTTACCACACCACCTAGTTACCCCATTCTCTTCCACTCTAAGTGTGATCCTGAGTTTTCTTCTTTTAAATATCCATAAAAAGCACTCTCAATTTTCTTGGGTTCTGCTCTGGGGTCCAGCTTGGAGATCTGGTCTGGCCCTGGCTGGGCTCACTGAGGTCCACTCGCTTCTGCAGAGACCCCCATAATCCATTTGGAGGCACAGCACAGCTCTACTCTGATTTGGCATGTTTGAGGGGAGTCAAAGGGAGGGCTATTCGTTTCGGAATTGTACATAGGTTTCCCTTCATCTCTAGAATGTAATTAAGAAAAAGGGCTCGAGGAATACCAAATTCCAAGCCAAGAGCATTAAGAAGCTGCCAAAGGAAGCGGGTATTAGCAGCCTCTGCTATGTGCCATGTGGGCCAGGACTGTTCTTAGCTTCTCGGCAGGAGGGAGCGGCCGTGGTTCTAGGAATCAGGAGAGAGAGAGAGGAAATCAGGAAGGTGTTTGCCTCTTCCCTGCAGATTTTGTAGAGATACAGTAGGATCCAGGCTGGCATTTCTCGGGGATTCACAGATGCGCCTGCCCTTCATAGCCTCGCCACCATTTTATTAGTTTTCTTGAAGATGGTTTCTGGACCAAGACCAGGGTGACTCATCCTTAGCACTAGTGACATTTGGGGTTCAACCAGTCTTTGCTGTGGGGGTCGTCCCATGGCTTGTAGGATGTTCAGCAGCATCCACGGCCTCCACCCACTAGATGCTAATAGAACCCCCCCGCCAAGTTGTGACAACCCAAAGTGTTCCTAGACATTGCCAAATGTCCCCTTGGCAGCAGGGATAGAATTGAATCAGGTTGAGAATCACTGGCCTAGAACTATAGTAGGAACAGGAAGGGAAAAAGACTTCTGCTGCAGGGGTAGGGGCACAGGGCTGGAAATGATGGCGGGATCATTGTTATTGTTATCCTCTAAGGGGTAAGTACCCACCTGCCATTTACCCTTTTTGCATGCTGCCATCCCGCCCACCTGTCCTTGGTACAGGGTACTGTGGCCCAGACTAGCGGTTAAGATCATAGACTTTGGAGCCAAGGCTACAATAAGTTCAAGTCCCAGCTGTGCCACTGAGTAGCAAGTTCCCTCTTGTTTTCATGCCTCAGTTTCCTTATTGGTAAAGTAATGATAATAATAGCATCTCCCTTGTAGGGGTGTTTGTGAGGATTAAATATCTGTAAACATTTAGAAGAGTACCTGGCACACAATAAGCACTTTATATAGGTGTTTTGTAAGCAGAACATAAATAATCTGGGTGAAAAAGCTTTAAGTACAGCCAGTCAACAAATGTTTACTGGATGCTGAACAAGGCCCCAACCCTGCCTTCCAGGAGCCGGGCATTTGGCGGTGGCCAATGGTAACTTAGGCGGGGTCTGAGCCATAATTCTATGGTTTGCAAGGGGATTACAGGGTTCCATTCCTCCCCCTCAGGACTAGGGGGCACTGCGAGAGCAGAGCCCACTGCCCTGCCTGCCATGCTTTCCTAGATAGTCTCAAAGTCAAGTCCTCTCTATCCCGATGGACACGCCACCTGGCCTTAGCAGTGCTTCTTACTCAGCCTGAGTTGAATGCTGCTTTACCCTGCATCAGCTCAACATTCCACATGACAGCGACTCAACTCTATATATTTTCAGCTATAGCTAAAATAAATTGAACCCAATTTTCAATATTTAGTGGCACCTCTGTGAGGAATTTGAGGTATACCAGTCTTTGGGTACACTAGTTGGGGAACACTGTCCTCCCTCATTCCCTTACTCCCTCCCTTCCTCCAAATAAAAACTCATTGAGCACTGTCTATGCGCCAGGTGCTGCAGACACAGCAGTGCGCATGGCAGATGAAGGGGCAGAGACAGACTATAAACAGTAAACAAAAGAGATAGTTTGTGAATGTGATAAGCACTGAAGGAAAGACACAGAGATTGATATGAGAGAGAATAACTGGGATGGGGGTTGTGACTATTATAGATGGTCATAGAACCTTCTCTGAGGACACTGTTTTGATTCGAGATGTAAAGGTGGAAAGAAACCAGCTGTAGAAGGGGCATTCCAAACTGAGGAAACCACCAGTGCAAAGGCCCTGGGGCAGAAAGGAGCTTGGTAGCTTCTGAATAAAGAAGTATTCCGATAGAGGAGGAAAGTGATAGGAGATGCGATTGGAAAGGGTTAAAGTGGGGCCAGATCCGATAGGGCTCTGTAGGGCTTGGCTTTTATTTGAAAGTACAATGAGACACCATTAGAGAGTTTTATGCAGATGAGTAAAACAATCTGATTTATGTTTTAAAAGAAAGAGAGAATGATCAACTGTGCCGAACACTGCTGAGATGAACAAGATGAGGGCCAAGAGAATCTCTCAGTGGATCTGGTCACATGGAGGTCAACGTGACCTTAACGAGAGCAGTTTCAGTGGAGACGTGGAGGGCAGCTGTTCTCTTTGCCTTTTGGTTTTAGAACATACAATTTCACCAAGAAATAGGCATTCACATTGGAAGGAATCAATAATTCATTAACATTTCTTAATACTGCTTTGGTCAGTTTTCAGGTAATTACTTGGTTTTATTTGTCTCTTCAATAGAAGATTTATTGTAATGGTCACAATGATGTTGGTGGTGGTGATGTCATCCTTGGTGTCCAAGACATCACAGCGTGCCCACCAATCATCCCCTTTGGTGATTTTCCAGTGTGGGACGGTATCAGCCCAGCCACACACACACACACAGCCCCTGGGCCTCTGTGCCATTCATGACCCGTGTTCATTGCAGAATGGCCAACCAAGGCTGGGGCCTGCCTGCGGCTCAGAAGAACTACCCAGGCTCCTTATAAATGGGCCAGGCAGGCCGGGCGCAGTGGCTCACGCCTGTAATCCTAGCTCTCTGGGAGGCCGAGGCGGGCGGATTGTTTGAGCTCAGGAGTTCAAAACCAGCCTGAGCAAGAGCGAGACCCCCATCTCTACTAAAATTAGAAAGAAATTAATTGGACAACTAAAAATGTATAGAAAAAATTAGCCGGGCATGGTGGCACATGCCTGTAGTCCCAGCTACTCGGGAGGCTGAGGCAGGAGGATCGCTTGAGCCCAGGAGTTTGAGGTTGCTGTGAGCTA
>CAUYSK010097370.1:0-29765 GCA_963575035.1 Avahi laniger | reverse complement strand
ATTGTTTCTTAAAGCTGAATAGTACTCCATGGTATACATATACCACATTTTGTTAATCCTCTCATGTATTGATGGACACTTGGGTTGTTTCCATATGGAATTTTCTTGATAATTCTATTTTGTGTTATACTAACATTTCTGCTCTAGCTTTCTTTGTTTAGTATTTGCCTTGTATATTTTTCTTCACTCCTTTGTTTTCAATCTTCATTATCCTTTCAAGTGTGACTTCTGCAACAACCAAATGGTTAGAATTTTTTTGAGCCTAATCTGAAGTGTTTTTTCCTATAGAATGGTAAATTTACCTTTTTATATTTCTTGCAGTGACTGTTATATCTGGGCTCATTACTGTCACATTCCTTTGTATTTTTTTATTTACTACAATTTCACTTTGTTTCTTCTTCTTTTTTTTTTTTTGTCTTTTCTTCATTCCAATAGATAAATCAAATTTTCTTCTACTGGTTGAAAAGTCATGCATTCTAGTTGTATTTGGGCCGAATTTTTGGAGATTCATGTTTATTCTCATCTGTTAGTTTTATTAAACTTTTCAGGACCTATGTCTTTCCTTAAAACAAAACAGATATTTTATCTCTGGTTCCTCTCATTTCCTCTTGTTCTTTTGTTTCCTCTGTTGACACTGAACACATTTCTCTCCCCTTCATGGATTCTCTAGAGTTGTAGTAGAAGAGGGTTATTTGAGACCATGCATGCTATTTTGCAAATTTGTAGAATCACATACATTTTGTAACGTAAAACTTAAAATATATAAAATTAGACAAAGAGCAGGTAGAAAAATAAAGGGAAGAATTTGTAGCCTCAAGAACAGTACTTGATACTCTATGCTTCTTTTCTATCAGGACAATGTTTATAAAAATTTTTGACCATGATCCACAGTAAAAAAAAAAAATCATTTTACATCACAACTTGGAACATGAATTCATATTAAAAACTATAAATGAAGCAAAGTTTTCATAAAACATTATGTACTGTGATGTTTTCTGTTCTATTGTACTCTGAAAAAAACAAAACACTTGGCATGACTCACTACATTGATTTCATGACCTACTCATGGGTCACGACTTGCAGCTTAAAATCACTGATCTAGACAGTGGAATGCTTTAGGGGATGCATCATGCCATGCCTCGGCATATTGTGCATGCTTGATGCAGTATATGATTTAAAAAATGCTTGTTGAATGAATGAAACAAAAAGCATAAGAAAAGAGAAGACTGCAGCTCAGAAGATGGGAAGTCTAGGTTGTTCATTTTCTCTTTGTGTATTAAATATTAGCTGAAATAGACTGTTTAGACACAGGCAGTCAATTATCTCCCTGAGGCAGGGAGATACGAGTCACATGAAGAGGGCCTGGTGTTGTGAGCAAAGCTGACTTACAAGTAGATGATACTTGTGGAGCATGATGGAGAAAACACAGTGTATCATCCCTACCCTGCAATAATGCCACCACTATTACCCTGGTTTTCTGGAAGTCCCTCATTAGGAGATAAATGCTACTGGGGGAAATTTTAAATGATCCCAGACATTCATCTGGAGGGATAATGGAAATTGGGGAGGCAAATGAAGACCAGAAAAAAAGGAAGAGGTTAATCAAAGAAATGGAAATAGTTTGGCATGTTTTGTTGTCTTGCCTGCTGATTTTATGGGATTCTTGTAAATACTTTTCTATTCCTATGTTTTAGGGCTGGCTTTCCTCTTGACTATTCAACATGACATGAGGAGTGAGTGACAGGAGTATGTGTAGGGCTGATGAAAAGCGCTGATCTTCACAATGGCTGTGGAGCCAGCACTGATGCAGAGGCAGCAGCATGGTGTTTGCCAACTGTGGCTGCAGCAGTGGCTGCTGATGATGATGACAAAGCGTTATAAATTGTACTTATTTAAGCCTCAGAATCCCTGTAGTGTAGATGTATGTTTTTGGATGGGTGAAATTTATTTACTCATTTCCCTCTAGTTTTAGATGGAAACCAAGAAAAAAACCCTGAAGCTGAAAACTAGTAGTTAGGGAGATATTGAAATGACTTCAAGATTGATATTTCTTTTTTTTTTATTTTCAAATAGCTCAAACACAAGTTCCTTTTCTTTCAGAATAGTGTGCAAACAAAAATTCTATCATTGATAAGTGAATCAGCTATAACTTTTTACTGTTCTTTTGGGGTTTATTGATTCAATATACCTTGTGGCAAAGTCCATTATGCTCACCAAGTAGTCCATGTGATCCCTTTATTTTCCAGTCTTCCTCGCAGTTAAGTTTCAGTCATGCAACTGTTTCCAGGCAGTCGGCTGCTAGTGAAGTGATGTGTGCAATTTCCATTCTGAAGCTTTTAAAAGTCAGTGTGTCACTGTCAAACTCGCTGCTCCCTCACCTGAGGATCCATAGGGGCTACATGTCAAAATGTTGGAATCACAAGATGGAAGAAGTCTGGGTTTCTGAGTCACTGCATGGAGGAACTGTCCTGAAAAGTCTTTTGACCTGCATCAGACTCTGTGGGAGCAAGAAATAAGCCTTTTGTCTGTTAAGCCACTGGGATTTGGGGATTTATTTTTTACTGCAGCACAGCTTATCTTATCCTGACTAAACTAGGTACTTTGCTGGGTACTGAGGATAGAGATTAACTGAGGATAGTCTGTAAAGAATTCAGACTATTGTAGGAAATAAGTACATAAACTTACAATTACAGTACAATAAAATAAGTGCTATGATAGAAACAGATATAGGGTTGAGTGACATTAATCAGGTGCAGTGCCTAACCGTGACTAGGGTGGGGGATTGGAAAGCCCTCCAAGCAAGGTGACATCAAGTGAGGTAACAAAATAAGACAAGGGTGCCAAGGTGGGAATGAGGAGCATGTAATATGAGAGAGGAAGGCACATCTGAAGAACTATAAGTAATTCTGTGCAACTAGAGCATAAGGTTGCTGGATGTGGGGTGTGGAGTGATGAGAGATGAGGCTGAAGAGATAAGTAGGAACTGGATGATAAATATGCTTGGACTCCATGCCAAGGGTTTTGGAATTCATCCTAGCAAAAGACTGAAGGGTTGTAAGTCATCTAGAAGGAATATAATCAGAGCCAAAGTTTATTCCGGCAATAGCTAAAAAGAAAAGAGAGCCACAGACCATGATGGTCTCTACAAACCCCAGAGAATATCAATATTTGAAGTACCAGAAGAAGAGAAGTCTGTAAAAGAGATTATAAAAGAAGAGTCAGAAGGCTAGGACAAAAAGCAAAACAGAACACAGATGTGATATCCAAGGGAGTGAAGATTTCAAGAGGGAAGTTGCCCTCAAAAGAATGAAATGTTTCTATAATATTAAATAAATACAGGATAGAAAATTTTTCATTGGATCTGGAATTAAAATACTTTAATGGCATAAGAGAAATTAAAGCAAAGTGGGGAGGGATAGTTGAAGTCAAATTCTAGTTGAGAAGTGTATAGAAGTAGAGAAAGTAAAGTCAATAAATAAGGTGGTTCTACTAAAAGTCCTGGGTGAAGAGAATGAAATCCCTGAAGCTATTAATTGAGAGAGACAAAGTGTAGAGGAGTTTATTTTTATGTTTTAGTGTTCTTAAACCAATTCCCTACAAGGGAATTGTTCACTCTGTTAAACACATACACACCCCAATAAAGAAAAGAATAACTCTTGTCATAACCTACAATTTGTCAACTAATTTATAATTCTATAGCTTTGTTGTTCCAGAAAACCACAAACCTGGGGGATTCTAATTCTTCTTTTGGTTATTCCTATATTTAGGGACCTGAATATTGATTAAGATTGTCACAGAAATCATGTTCTTATATCGTTAAAGACCTATGGTTTCCAACTCAGCTGGGCTAGGGTAGCCATTCAACCATTCCTTTCCTTGCCTGTGCTCAAAGTCCCTGGTGATGGCTGGCTAATGAGCTCATAAGAACAGGGAGGTCTAACGTTCACTTTGAAGAGTTTGTGCTGCTGCAGAGGAAACACTTTCTCTGTTTCCAAAGAAATTCAGTAAAGTCTACTAAATCCTCAAATTGCCCTGTGGGAGTGGGGTTTTCTGAAGGTATGAAAGAAGGGATAGAGTTCCATGTCTGGGTCAATGTGCTACAGAAAACACATAGTACCTGTAAGATGGGAAAACAAGTCTAGAAACTACTGAGTTGGCAGAAGCAGGAAGGAGGTCAGACCTAGAGATGGCCATGAGAATGCAAGTCATGCATTAGGAAGTCACAAAGGCTCACATATTCCTGTGGGAGGACTTTGAGCATGAACAGGACATGAAATAAATAGTCCATGTTTATCTTAGCAGACCCTAAAGAGACAGAGAGATCTCAACTAATATCTGTAAACACACTTCCCCAACCCTACACCCATCCCACATATAGAGAGGTGTCTGTGTGTATATTTCTTTTTTTCTTTTTAAACCTACATAGATGGAGTTCTACAAGGGTACTTTCTCCCAGTTAGTGAGATCAGGGCCAGGGACTTATACTGTTTATGCTACACACTTCTGTAGTATTTTATGATTTATATATTATTTAACAATTATGAAAATAGATATTTATTAAATATTAAGTAACTAAGTAAATTATTTATGATTTTACTGTGAGCTTACTTTTCTTTTGTAATTAAAAAAGAGTAAAGGTATGCAGTAAGGGGCAGTAAATGGCTAGCTAAATGAGTGTCCCGGTTGGATTTAAGAGAAGAGATGGCTCTCTTCTATGTTGAGCGATTAGAAATGGCTTTGCAGAGGCGCTGGGATTCACGTTGTGCCCTAAAGCATGAGTAGAATTTGAATCAGCTGCGTGCTCTAGAGAGATTTTTCCAAGTGGGGCAAAGAGTGTTGGCAAGGGCATGGAGTATGAAAGTAAGGGGAGAAAATGAGGTAAGGAGTGCGGATGGAATGAGAAGGCTGCTTGGGCTCTTTGGCTTCCATTCTGCTCCTGTCTCATGAGCTAGGAGAGATTTTGCAATACTTCCTCTTTCCTATTCTCATTTCTTTTCTCTGTTTTCTTTCTTTCTTTTTCCCTCTATCCCATAAAGCTTTCGCCCTTTTTTCCTCCTTCCCTCCCTTCCTTCCCTCCCACCTCCCTCCCTTCATCCTCCTTCTGATTTTCTTTTTCATCCTTAGAAGTAGCACTTCTGTATTAATACAAAAGAAGTTTCCCTGCTCTGTTCTGATGTACTTACAAAAATGAATTTCCCTGAAAAAAAAAACTGATTCTAGTTTGTTTGGAGGAATGCCAGAATGGAAGAAACAAATGATTACTATAATATTACTATTTCCCAGTTTGTCATAGACCATACTTCTTCAATCTCAGAGAAGCATCATGTTTAAGGAAATAAAGTTAAACAGTCAACACAGCACTAAGGAGACAAAGTTCAGTAGCCAAACAGTCCAGGTAATAATTTCCTTCTCTTCTATGGTCCTACAATTGGTCAATTAGAAATGTTGTCTTTGACTCAGGAGAGGGACCAGTCTAGGGAATGAAATGCGAATAACACACATTTGTTGAGAACCCACAGGGTCTGATTCTCTTAGGGTTTCATGACCAGCATCTTGGCATAAAGATACCTTATGATATTATTAGCCAAAGACATTTTAGTCTAAACAGCTTTCCTAGAGTGGCAGAGAGATTCTGGGTATATTCAGGGCATGGAGAGGGCATTAGACTAGGGGATGGAAGCTGCATGGTTCATTCTCTGTTCTGTCTCTAAGTGTGCTTTGGGCAAGGAAACAGGTGTCAAGGAAGTGATAAACATTTGTCCAGTTTTGACTGTGTGCCAAGCACAGTGCCAACACATATGGAACCCTCAACCACTCTGTGATGAAGGTGTTAGCTACTATAGCAGAGGAGGGACCACAGATTGGGGAGTTGAGGAAGCCCCGGAGTATTTCCTAGGTAGTCAGTGATGACCTAGGATTAGCACTCACAGTTCTCTGATGCTAAAGCTTATGTTTTATTCATACCACTATGCTTCCTCGCTTACCCCTCCTGTCTCAATTTTCTGATCTGAAAATAGGAAACACACCAGGAACTCTAAGGCCCCTTCCATCTCTAACATTCAGTGGTTCCAGAAGTTAGCAAATTCTCTGACTGCCCTTTGCTGAAGGAGTTGATCACTTGTTCTATGATGTAGAAAGCTTGGAATGAACTTATTTTGAGGTGTTATCTCTTTAGATGTTTTCTATTTCTATTTTTCTTTTCTTTTCATCTCTAGACAAAATTAATGAAGTTTGTCACCAGGACTTTATCCCTTTAAAACTTGCCTGGATAGTCATTGCATTAGGCCATGGATTAATACAATAATTTTAAATTTGGTTGTTTGAAATCCCAGGAAAGTGCCAAATATAGAGTCCATTAACATAATTCCTTGGAACAAAAACCATACTGTTGCTCTTGTCTCAATAAGTCTGTCTCTCCAGCAGGAGGAGGAATGCAACTATGGAAGCTGAAAGAATCTGAAAGTGTGAGCTCCAGTGCTCTTAGGCATTGAGCATGACTGACTCCTGGGAGAAAAACGATGTGCAGAAAGGGAATGAAGGCTAATTAACAAAGTCACTGAGTGTACCACTGCTTGAATACTGTTGGAAAGGTGATATAAAAGCATTGGGGCGTTTTTGTTTTTGTTTTGAGACGGAGTCTCACTCTGTTGCCCGGGCCAGCGTGCCGTGGCGTCAGCCTAGCTCACAGCAACCTCAAAGTCCTGGGCTCAAGCAATCCTCTGCTTCAGCCAACCGAGTAGCTGGGACTACAGGCATGTGCCACAATGCCCAGCTAATTTTTTCTATATATTTTTAGTTGTCCAGATAATTTTTTTCTATTTTTAGTAGAGACAGGGTCCCGCTCTTGCTCAGACTGGTCTCGAACTCCTGAGCTCAAGCAATCCTCCCGCCTCAGCCTCCCAGAGTGCTACGGTTACAGATGTGAGCCACCGCGCCCGGCCCATTGGGGCGTTTTTGATCAGAGATATGATCCTCGAGACTTCTGAGAGGCTCATTACTTTCATTATGTTTGTTTATTTGTGGCTGGTAGACATAAGCTCCAATACTCTTTGTAAATCCTGATATAGGTAGACATCAGAAAAGAATCAGTGGGCATAAAACAGACCTGCAGTCCCCAACCCCTGGGCCACCAACTGGTATCATCCATGACCTGTTATGTTGTGGGCTGCACAACAGGAGGTGAGCGGCTGGCAAGCGAACAAATCTTCATCTGTATTTACAGCCACTCCTCCATTGCTGGCATCACAGCCTGAGCTCTGTCCCCCACACCCCCAGCCCCAGTGGAAAAAACTGTCTTTCATGAAATAGGTCCCTGATGCCAAAACGGTTGGGGACCACTGAAACAGACTACTGCTTTAATTTCTAAGCATGCCTTGGTTAGGTCCACAGGGCTGCTGCTTCTGGGGTAAGGCAATTATCAGAAGGAGTCTTGGAAGGGAGCTCATGCAGTGACACTCACACTTTATTGACACTCCTCAAAAATAATGATGTCTGCAAAGGTTCCCTAACTTTCTCAGTTCACACTGTCCTTTAGCTTCTCCATGATTTTTTTCACAGGCCCAAATACCTAACAGTTTCATTAATTAAGTAGTTAGGTCCAAATAACTTAAGAAGTGTTTATATTCTAACACTTAGTGCTTGTTGGACACTGACCAGCTTCTCAGCCTTTGGAATTAGATTAGACGCCGCCACCCTCATTTCTTGTTTCACATTGATTTTCCTGTGGTACTTACTTTTTGCCATAGCAACTTCTGAAAACCCAGCTTCACAAAATATGATGTCATTAAAAGGAATGTAGCAATCTAATTATGAAACCAAATTATCTTAAGCTCGTAGTTCACATGGTGTCTCACAGATGCCACAATGTTTCCCAAGAAAATTTAAAATATTCCATGGCACCTCTGTAAATTTGCTGTGATGCCCTGGGATATCTTGGTACACAATTTGAGATCCCCTCAGGATGTCTACAAGTGCTACGATTTGGGTATGGTTTGCCCCCACCAAAAGTTATGTTGAAATTTGATTTCCAATGTGTGAGGGAGGTGGGGCCTAGTGGGTGATGTTTGGGTCATGGGGATGGATCCCTCATGAATAGATTTATGCCCTCTGGTAGAGGTGAGTAAGGTCTTGATTTCATGGGGGATGGATTAAATCCCCATGAGAGTGAGTTGTTAAAGAGTCTGATTTCCTCGGTTTCTCTCTTGCTTCCTCCCTTTCTATATGATCTCTTTACCTGTGCCTATTCCCCTTTCACTTTTTGCCATGAGTGGAAGCAGCATTAAGCCCTCACCAGAAGCCAGGCAGGTGCCATACTTCTTGAACTTCTCAGTCTATAGAACCATGAGCCAAATAAACCTCTTTTCTTTGTAAATTATCCAACCTCAGATATTTTATTATAGAAACACAAAATGAACTAGACAACAAGGAAATATTTATAACTCCAATTGTGTCAAGGTCATGATTTCAGGCCTGATGTGATCCAATTCTGTCTTTTGCCATAGAGACTGTCCCTTTATCCCCAGTCAGCAAATACACATTGCTGGATGATCCCAAGAGTGTGTGTTATGTGTCAATGCAATTCATCAATGCCTGGCCAATGTTAGGTTCTCAAAAAACGTTAGCTGTCATTATCATCACTTTCGAAAATACAAGCACAAACACAAACTCCCAACACCCTGATTATATATGTATCTCATACAGAGGCTCTTTTTTTGTTGTTTGTTTTTTCCCCAATGGCTAAGAAAAATGGTTCACTGGGAATTGGGGAAAGCAGAGAATATGATTGAGATGGATTATCTAAAGGTAAAAACATGGCCAGATTAACCTCCACTTGGTGAAGCATATTTAAGCAGGCATCACTGGCCCCTTTTCACTATCCCTCTCTCCTGGCCTCCTAGCTCTGCCAGGAGCAGTTATACAGATTGGGAGTCATGTACAGACAGACTTACAGAGAAGAGTGGCAGGAGTCACAGAAGGTGGGGTCTGGGTAAGGGGAGGGCAAGAAACAGTGGCATAAAACGGAGACAATATCAAACAGAACACAGATGAAGTTGCAATGCCAAGAGATAAAGGGATTTAGGGATAAAGGTTTTTTTGGGGGTAGAGAGAAATAAATAAGGATGTTTTGATATGTCCTCATATTAAACAATTATTTATATGAATAACCTAACTATTATATTATTTCATAACATATATAATAAATATTTGTATGAGGATATAAATTGATGTATTTATCAATAATTTTCTGCCTAGAACCACTGTACTATACCCATTGGGCTGGGAATTGGGAGACTTCAATTTTGTTCTGAACTCTATTGACAATTAGTTATATGACCTTGAACAAAGTACTTTTAAGAATATAGCTTCATTCTTCACAAAGTAAAATAATTTGTAGAGAATTTTTAGAAATTTTGCTGGATCCTAAATATAAGATCATTTAATTTAAGGAATATCATCATTCATTCATTTATTCATTTACTTGTTTTTAAAAAAATACTGGTGAAATTATTTTTATGTACTCAGATTTGTAGTTGATTGCAGAGAAGAGATGGTGAATATATTGGTGAGGAGAAAGAGAGGTCCTTGCCTTGAAGGAAACTAGGGTGAGGGCATTCTTGTCTTTTTCTTCCAGGAAGCTATCTTCATCTTTGTTGAAGAGATTGGGCATGATGGATGAGAAACATCAGCAACATCTGGCAAGGTGGTGAATGATCCTCAGAAAATGGTACCCAGACTACCCATCTGGGGACTAATCCACTTTTGAGGGTGAAAACCTGTGGTCTAAAGCAGTGGCTTTTGGTATTCAGATTTGGTAATGGAATTCAGAGTGTTGGGATGGTAAAATTCTCTTGAAACTTGGTATGAAGCCAGGAAGTGCTAACTGCTCACCAAAATCCAGGCTCTCTTTTTCTTCCCAGGCATACAACTAGACTACATTTCTCAGCCTCTTTTGCATGTAGGAGTAGTCATGTGATTAACTTCTAGCCAATGGAATGTGAGTAGATAGAGATGAACACTTTCTGTACACACTCCGCCATGCTCTTTCTTCTTTGGTTGGGCAGAATGGACACAATCATGAAAGTCTTGAGAGTCATATATGAAAGATGGCAGAGCTACGGGATAGAAGGGGCCTTGTTGCCTGAATCATGCCTTGGAAGATATGTTATTAATATATTAGTTAGCATTCTCTCATATATATATATATATATATATATATATATATATTTGAGAGAGATAGAGAGAGAGAGAGATTTATTTTAAGTGATTGGCTCATGCATTCATGCATTTGTGGAGGCTGGCAAGTTCAAAATCTGTGGAGCAGGCTAGCAGGCTGGGGACCCAGGGAAGAGCTGATGTTGCAGCTCAGTAAAGGCAGTCTGCAGCAAAATTCCCTCTTCCTCGGAGGAGGTCAGTCTTTTTATCTTAAATCCTTCAATGGATTGGGTGAGGCCCACTCACACTTTGGTGTATAATCTGCTTTACTTAAAATCTACTGATTTAAATGTTAGTTTCATCTAATAAATACCTTCAAAGCAACATCCAGACTAATATTTGATCAAATATCTGGGTACCAAGGCTTAGCCAAGTTGACACATTAAAATTAACCATCACAAAAGACAACCACCTATTGATTATGGGCAGCTCTTTTAGAACATAAGTCTTTGAAAAATGACTTCTCTAGTATGTGAGCCATTTCACTTATTCTTGTTACCAGCAGCTAGCATTACCTTAACTAACGAACTACAAAAATTCACCAATTACTTTTTGTAATTCCAATTTACTTATTTGCAAACGCTTTCAGTTTTGCACTGGAGCCCTGATGTGTAGGGCAAGGAAAGGGGCAATTTTATAAATCTGATAAATAACAATGATGATGATTTATTGGATCCTACCCTGGGAATGTATTAAACACCTCAGGGGTGGCATTATCTCCTGTGCGTCACCAATAAGCACAAAGAGGCAATCCGTGACTAATTGGTAGCCTAGTGGTTCAAGGAAGTTAATGCACCTTCCAAAGTGATTTGCTCCTATAGAGTAATTGATTTATTGGCATTCCATGTCTGGACGTTTGTGAAGCCCTTGGTGCTAATCAGAATAAATGTGCTGAACTAATCTTTACCAAACTGCCAATCACATGCCTCCCTTTCAGATGCAAGGCCTCTAAATTCAGTAATTTACAGCATGTTTTACCGCAGATGAAAGCATTTACTTTTCTGATGTGAGCTGTTGTGAAGGGTGATATTTTTCACAGGAAGGTGATGAGACACATAACAAAAAATTAGTGACCAAATGGCTCATTATTTAAAGAGAAATGTGGGGACATACGGGAAAGGATAAAGCCTAAAACGGATATCATCTTTGTAAGATTGTGATGTTTTCTATCATCTGCTTTGTGCAGTGCTGAGATGATAACATTGAGGTTTTACATCATTTAAATTAGGTTGTCAACTTAACTCCTTAGACGGAGGCTTCCTCCAAACCATTCAGTGTGCTGTTAAGATAGCACAGAGATTTCCACAGTGACATGGCAACCACTACTTGCCAGCCACTGAATTTGTGTGAATACTTGTTAATCCTGAGATAATTTCTTTCTTGTCTTTTTCTTGGTCTGTTGGTTAAGGTCTCACCCCTGGGCCTGGCTGTTAAACAGGCCTCGTAAGTGGCAATGCAGAAATTGAAGGCAGTTGAACACAGAGCTCTCCTTCCTGGTGGAAAGTGATAGGTTGATTCAAAAGATCTTCTGTTCTCTGATGTCTGTGGAGGCAGAAATGGAAAAAAGCCAAATCCGCATTCATCTACTAAGCCAAAAAGGACAATATCCAAAGCACTGTGGTCAAAACTTATGATACATTAAAAATAAAAATAAAAAATAATTATTATTATAATTATTAATTATTATTCCAAGTTGTTGACCTCAAAAATGGGGATTAGAGCATAGTGCATGGTTCTCAAAGTGTGGTTCCTGGACCGGTGACACCACTTGGGAACTGATTAGAAATGCAAGTTCTTGGGCCCCATCGTGAATCTACTGAATCAGAAACTCTGAGAGTGGAACCAAGAAATCTGTGTTTTAACAAGCAGACAAGGGATTCTGATGCCTGCTCAAGTTTGAGAACCAGATTTTGTACTTTGATGAATCTGGGTTGGAATGCGGCTCCATCACTTAATATATGTGTGATCTTGAGCAAGTTACTCCCTCACCCCACCCCCTTTTAATATTTTGTATGCCGTTTTAAAAATTAACTGCACATGATAAAAAATCAAACCACATAACAGATATTAAAATGAAAAATAAAAACTTCCTTTCCCTTTGCTCCAATTCCCAGCTCCTCTCCCCAGAGATAAACACCTTCAATGGACTCTTTTTAAAATGTGTTTTTCTTATAACCATCACTCGAGCATTGCAAAAGTGATCCAGGTAATCAAAAACACTTGTACCCCCTTAATATTTTGAAATAAAGAATAGTCAAGCAAAAAAAAAAGTGTTTTTCTGGTGTTTAATAGTTATTGGTGCTTAGATAATAAGCATGTAATTATATTCCTTGATTTCTTAGTCTCATATATAAATTGTTAATGTCTCATTCCGAAAGATGAAGAATTTGGCTCACACCACCTGATATCACCTGATTTTGTTATATTATTGTTTTTACATTTCTTAGATTTATGTGATTTTATTCTGTAACTACAATTGTCTTTGGCTTTGCCTTTAGATTAATTCTAAAATGTTAAAACAAAATAGCACAGTATTAGATTTAGGTAAATATTTTTCACTACAGGGGGTTCCTGCTATGGAAAAGCCCACACCACCAAACTTGAGAGAGGATTTTACAAGCATTGAATTCTAGGGCTTCTTTCAGATCGTAGTCAGCCACCATTGCTGCTTCTATCTCAAATTTTCATGTATAATATTCCTTTTTTTTTTGGCTAGGATAACTTTTGTAAGGCATTTTTCATACAGATGTATGCAAATTATCTGCATTTTTGTATGTCTGAAAATGTATTTTATTCTTACACTTGTAGTATGGCTAAGCATAAATTATAGGTTCCCAATCACTTTCCCTCAGAGTTTTAAAAGCATCATTTCACTGTTTCTCAAAGTTATTTTAATTTCTTTTTTATCCTTGGAGTTCTGAAATTATGATAATTCACCTCTCTCACCAGTGTTTCTGCCACTCAATTCCTCTCCCACAGGTAACTGCCACCTCTCTTATATGTATCTTTCCAGAGTTATTTAATAAATATACTACTAACTACACATGCAGTAGCAAATAATATCTTGTATACTCTTGCCCCCTTTTACATTTTTTTTATAATAGGTGGCGTACTTTTTTCTTATTTAACATTATATTTTGACGATCTTTCCAGATCATCACCTAAAAGACTTCCATTTTTTTTTTGCAGGTGTATAATACTGCTTTGTATCAATGTGCCTTAATTTACTTAACCCACACCTCTCTGAATGTTTAGAGTGTTTTCAACCTTTTGTAGTCACAAACAATGCCACAATGAATAAGCATATCCAAATGTCTGTGGGTTAAATTCCCCAAAGTGATGCTGTTGGTTCAGCAAGTATACAAATTTGTAATTTTGATAAACATTGCCAGGTTACCTCCATGGTGGTTTACCAGTTTATACTCTCAGCTCCAACATTATGAGAGCATCTTTCTTCTCGTCAAGTCAATACAGCATGTTATCAAATTTCTCAGTATCACCAATCTGATAGGAGAACATAGTTTTGCTTTACTTGTCTTTCATCATGAATGAAGTTGAGTCTTTAAAGTATGTTTAAGAACCATCTGTAGTCCCTTTTCTGTGAACTGTATGTTCAAATTCTTTCCTGTTTTTCCATTGGTTTATTGGTGTTTTTCTTCTTTTTTTATAAGAATTTTTTACATATTAAGGAAATTAGCATCTATGCGGATGATAATATGACATTTTTCGTTATTCCTTTCAACAAGTGGCGATATAGCATCGTGGAGAAGTGTACAGGCTCTGCCTGGGCTGCCTTGCCTATGTTCACATCCCAGCTCTGCTGCTCTCTAGCTCTGTCACCTTGGGGAAGTCACTTACTCTCCCTGTGCTTCTGTTATCTTCTCTGTAAATTATGATAATAGCGCCTGCCTCACGGGCTTCATTGAGAATTATATGTAGAGTGCTTAGAACAATAACTGGCACATAGGAAGTATTAATATTACATGAGTTAATATGGTGGATTATCTTAATAGATTTCTCATACCCCAAGTATAAACCCCCCATCAGTGATGGAGAAATGTCCTGCTGAACTCCACACACTAATATTTCTTTTTTTTAATTTTTTTTTATTTCAGCATATTATGGAGGTACAAATGTTTAGGTTACATATATTGCCCTTGCCCCACCCGAGTCAGAGCTTATTTCATTTAGAATTTTTTATGACTGAATCATATGTGATATTGGTCTCCAGTTTTCTTTTTAATATAATCTTTATTTCAACATTTGGTATTAATGTTGACTTAATTTGTAAAAAGGATATGGAAAATTCTCTTATTTTTCTATGCGGTGAGGTGTTTAAATAATATTTGAATTATCTGTTTCTTATATCTGTTATTCCTATGTAAAGTCAACTAAGCCTAGTGCTTAGGTGACAACTTTCTCAATTTCTTCTCCTTAGATTTTCTATAACTTTTGGTATCAGTATGGAGTAAATGATATTTTCTTTGAAAATCATTCCTGATATCCAGTTTTCACACGTACTTGTGAGCCTTGGTCAGGTGGCCTGGTCTGTGGGGGACCCTCCCACTTGCCAAATGAAGGAGGATTTACTTGGGTAGTAGAGAGATTTAATTACTTCCCAGCTGGCAGGAAATGCCTTGGTTGGCTTTATTGCCTCCATGTCTGTTTTGGGAATCTGCATTTTCCTCATTCTCTGTTTTGCTTTTCTCTTACCTCTGTACCCAAAACAGGGGCCCAGAACAGACAAGGGGGTTCCTTTCTTTAGAGTTAAGTTCTTAGTGTTGTCTGGGTGTCAGAAGTCTCAGGTATCTCTTCCCTCTGTTGTCCATATCCTGAGGGTGCACCCAGCCTGGCCCGGCCATTCTGAATGCAGCACCCCCACTGACCAGCTATGCTCTTGCTTCCAGGCCCATGCCTGCCCTTTGTGGGTCCCCCCTCTGGGTTTGAATTCCTGTGGCTCTCCCTTGCAAAGAGCTGCTCCTACCACTGGTGTTTGGGCCTCAGTTTTCTCCATTGGTCTGGTTCTAGTTTATTTTAATTTCTAGTATTTCCTTAAAGTTTCTGGGTCACTCTTGGTTTCTTCTCTTGTTTATATCATAGATACACCTTCCTCCTTGAAATATACCCCTTTTCCTGTTATCTTCAGGATAACAGGCCATAATAATTGTAGCCAACACTTAGGATAAATATGCTGTTCACCTTTCTAAACCTTAGCAGTCTTAGCCATCCAAATGCTTTACACACATTAACTAATTTCATCCTCATAAAACCCTATGAGGGAGAAACTATTATTATCCCTATTTTACAGATGAGTAAACTGAGGTAGGGAAAGAGAATGCAAATAGCTGGGAAACTGCACTATGAACCTGATCACTGAAACTCCCAAGTCCTTGCTTTTAGCCACCACACTGTATTGTGGCTTTATTACCAAAAAAGTCACAAGTTTTGGTCCTTTTACTTAAACTCAGGGAATCTCAGTTTACTTATTCGCAAAATTGGATTATTAATAGTTACCTCCTAGTTTTGTTGTGGAAATAAAATGTTTTGTATAGCACGTTGCACATGTAATACTCCATAAAATTTAGCCCTTTTACTTCAATTTGTCTGTGGCTCAGAGTCACTCTGGACTTAAAATTTCTACATTTTTTTATCCCCCATGGCAGACCCTTCTCACTAAATGTGAATATTCAGTCATTTGAAGAGAATTTTCATTAATATCTTGTGATTATATGCATCATCCCTCAATTTCACCATCCTCGCCTGATATCAACGCTATATTTATCTCCAGCTTTTTCATTCTGCCAAAATGTGTTTACATATTTCCTTATTTAATTTTAGTGCTTTACATTTCTGTATTATCATTACATTTTATCTTCAATAACTTTTTTTCCTTCCAAAAGTCAATGAGGTAATCTCTTCAAGATAAAGCAGCTCACTTTGTTAGACTTTTAATGTGCAGTGAGAAAGAGCACTGAGATCCCTTCTGGTGTTTGGAAATGTGTCCACTTCACGGACAGACCCTTTCCTAGTTGGAGAAAATTACACATGCTGTGTATCTATCTCTCTAATTTACACCTAGGGCAGCCAAGGAGCTGGGAAGAAGGTCATCTGGATAAAGTGAAGTGATATAGAGATATTTCCAGTCTTCTTGCCTGTGCAGAAAGGTGGGTACCACCCTTCACTTAGACTCCATAGGACTGTAGCACTGCCGGCGAATGGAAAAGAGGATACTTATGGCTCTTTTGCAGCCCAGGGCCATTTTGGGGGCCAGTGTCCCATGCAGTGATTTGCAACCCTAGTTGTGCAACAGAATCACCCAGGAGTTTTAAAAATCCTGATGTTCAAAGCCGGATCAATTCAATCTGAATCTCTAGGGCTGGGCTAAAGGCATTAGTGAGATTTTGGGTTTTTTTTTCTTGTTTTTGTAACTTTCAGGTGATTTTACTGTGCAGCGCAGGTTGAGAATCATTAACTACTTTAGTTCTGTCAAATTTAGTGTGACATTAAGATGCTATGAGAAAGTATTAGCACTGATGACTAATAGGTGGGGGAAAACCAATTTGCAAATCTGAATGTTGCTCAGCACCCACCTGCTAGGGACAGAGGGATAGGAAATGAAGTCTCTTCATGATGCCTTCTAATTGGAGGGCAATCTGGCACCTTTAAAAATCTTCGTTTTAACTAATGTCATTCCTAGGGCAAATGAATTAGCAGTAATTTTAGGAAAATATAATTTTTTATTTCAACATTGTTGTTTTCTGATCTTCATGACACTTGTTCACTTCATATTATTTTTGCTGCCTTGACCTTATTTCTTGTTTGGAGTGGCTTTTTCCAGGCCTCTTTTCTTTCACTGGGGAGTTGAGAACCTGCTCACAAACAAATCTGGCCCGATGTCTCTTATTCTCTAAGACTTGCCTTGGGCTGTGCTTTTGGTTCCTCTGCTAATATTAGTCTAATAGACCTCCCAACTCTTGAGAAAATTCCATGTAGGCCTTGTATCATTCAGGATGAGAACTTAGATGTACCCAGGGCCGATGTTTATAGTCCACTGGGAAAGATATGCTTTCCCTATATCACATATTTTGAGGGAAACCATACTGCTTTTCAGATGTAATGATTTGCTTTCTAAACATTTCTCAAATTCCTCTTATTCTCTTCATCTCTGAAGCAGGCCCTTCTGATCTCAAATGTAGATTATTACAAGTCTGGTGACTGGTCTTTCTTAAATTCAGTCATCTAAGATATTGGTAGGGTAGTTGGTCTCAGATGAAAATTTGTCTCTATTGTTTCTCCTGTTCTTAAAATTAACCCTTTAACAGATTGCCCGTAATGATGTCCAAGTATTTTAACATATCACTCAAGGCCCTGTGTTATCTCCCTTTGTCTACATCTCTAGTTTCCTTTCTTCCCACTCCTTACTTTGTACTTCATGCTTGCATCTCAGGGTAATTTACCTCGCTTGGTCTTTCCTTTCTTTCTGTCTGCGGGGCCTTTGCCTGGCAAGCTCCTACTTTTACAGATTCGACCAAGCGTTACTACCTCTCTCTGACACGCTCACAGGAGTAACCACTTCTCTGTGTTCCTAAAACACACTGGACAGGTTTCGACAGTTGCACTTACCACATTGTTTTTTACTGATTTCTTTATCGATTTGATTTTTCTCTCTTAGTGAGTTATCTCCTTGATGCAAGGAGTTATGTTTTATTCATTTTATTTCCACAGTGCCTGAAGGTAGGTACTCAAGAAGCTTTTATTGAGTTGATGAGCAAAAGTATGGGTATGATTTAATTGTATGTATATATTGTCTCCTGTTTCAGGCCCCTGGGAAGCCACTTCTCTCAGGCCTCAAAAGGAGGAAAATGTACCTGTGAGATAGATTTGTCTTTATATTATTATTAATAATAATATCATATAGTTGATCATAACTTTCATCAGACTTCAAAGTCTATTTCTCTGCCTGTGTATAAGCTGCCTGAGGGGAGGGATCATATCCCTCCTGATCATGACTATATTTCCACTCCAACTCAGTGTCTGGTACAGAGAAGGTATTCAATAAATATATAGAAGTCCTATTTCTATCTCAAATTACAAGCCATAGTATACAATAGGGGAGGCCAAGAAAGTGACTGTCTTAGGTTGGGTTCCCCAGAAGCAGAGCTTCAGACAAGGGCTCATGTGAAAGTGATTAGTAGGAACTATTTCTGGGAAAAACCTAAACAAGGAAGCAGGACAAGGAAGGGAAGGAAGTCAAGCAAGTGTATGCTATCAAGTAATGTACTGCAGGGAAAGTTCTGGAGACAGTATAGGTATACTTCAGAGTTGTCCAATCAGTGGCCAAGGAAGCTCGAGTATTTGTCCTCTCCACCAGTCACGCATAAGTTAGAAGGCTATAGATAGGGGATGTAAATTCTCAGGCACTCCTGGCTTTCCATGCACACAGGCAAAGCAGGTTCTGACAGCCGGAGGGCTGTCAGCCAACAAGGATACACAGGTGGTGGCTGTTGAGAGGGAATACACGCCTACTGAGAGCAGGTGTGAACGAAAATGGTATGGGCACAGCACTGTCAACACATGCCATAGTGATTGTTGTCTAAATCTAGACATGGAAATTTCCTCCAGGACTCTGGATCATTCAGACCATTCTGAGATCACTCATATTGAATATGGGAAAGTTGTCACATTTCCTTTAGTTATGAGAACTGGGACCCTTCAGTTGGAGTCGTGGGATCATGAGAATACCCAATATGATTAAGCTCAAGTTTTAAAGCAAAAGATTCGCCTGTTCTCCCATAGAGTAAAAACCCCTGGTTTAGATAAAGCGAGGGGATTATGTAGTATAAATAATCTCAGTCAGGAATATGCAAATGTAATACCTTCACTCATTGCAGTCAATTTCACTTCCTAGGCATATCAATCACTTGGTCATCATGTTAAAATGCAGATTCTGATTTAGCAGGTGAGGGGCAAGAGTCTGTATTTTTACATGCTCCCAGGTGATACTGATACTGATATTGCTGGTCTAAGGCCTACCCTTGGAGTAGCAAGGTTCTGAGGCACACTTAAAAATAAAAACATGACACAACAAAAACCAGCAAAAAAGAAACCTAAATATGTGACTTGAAGTTTAGAAAGAAAGGAATACAAAGGAGGCTGCTGCCTCCTCTTCTTTTAGCTTTATTCAATGTTCCAGAGAGAGCTGATGTTCTTGTTTCCCAGAACAGGGACTTTAAGAAAAGATGTTCTCAGGGAACCATTAATATAAAACCACTTAGAGGCCCATCTGCTAATTTGTCCCCTGCCCAAATGGGCAAACTGAGTTATTAAGGTTATAATTTAGCAAATTGTGTTTTGTAGTCTCCATATCACCCATCTGCAAGGCCTCAGAGATGGGAATGATGCAAAGGAAGCCTTGGGGTTTGCCTTCTTCAATGTGGAGAAAGGCTTATGTGGATTGGACTGCAGGCTATTTTCACAGGAGCTACTTTGCTTTCTGACTTTGATACCAGAGAATAAATTCTGCATCATGGTGGTGATCTCTGTAGCTGTGCCTGGGTTAACAGGTATTCATTATTCTGGGTAATTAAGTCTAAAGGGAGGAAATACGACCATATGCCACATATTATTCCTAGTTCCTCTAAATTCTCCCACTCCTAAGCCCACTTGCTGGTTTTCATCTCTTTCCCATAAACATTGATCACAATAGGTTGAGCCACATCTATTGTACATGGAGAGGACAGCTATGCCTATTTTTCCCAGAGGCCCTAGTCAGAAACAGATTTATGTAGAGAACAGAAGGGTGTTGAAGTCATCTGAAGTGGGGAGAGATAAAAAGAACAGACCATGACTCATGGATTTGGGCAGATGAGCCTAATTATTTGGTTGGGGAATTTTTTTGAATTGTGTCAACTGGTCTGACTGCTACTGCTATCTAAGGCTGGGAACTATGTTTCCGAGAATCTTCTTTCCTGTATGATTAGAATTTGCCAATGACAGATATTCCTGTGAAATTCGGAAGGTGGAAATGAAATGGAAGCTATAATGCCTGGGATGTGGTAGAGCTCAGATACAGCAGCTTTGTGAAATGCAGTGGGTTTTGCTGATTCAGCAGCTTCACAGATCTCTTTACAAGTTCCCTCTATGGTGATCAGAATGGTGGCTTCTGGTCATCACTGATGGACTTGTGAGCGAGTGCTCTCCTGCCTCATTTTGTCACAAGTCCATCAAAACACTTAAATAGCTTTCTAGTCCACTAGAAACCCAGTAAATTTAAGAACTCCTGTGCCCATCTGAGTTTAGGACCAAAAGTATCATAGATTGAGTTCTTGGAGGAGCAGACCCTGAGATGGAGTTCCGTGGGCAGGATGTCTCTTAAAGAGTGCCCATGGAATCAACACCTGTGGAAGGGAGGAAAAGGAAGCAGAAGTGGGTAAAAGAGAAGTCAACTGCAATACAGGCCCAAGGGAAGCTGTGGCCAATTCCACAAGGAGGTCTGGAGGGTATACGCCCTTCATAGTTGTACCAGTTATGGCCAGGCCTTAGTATACCAGCACTGATCAGTCATTGGATATAAGCCACTGCAAGAAGGAGAATGAACTTGGGCAAGGAGGCCCTCTTCTTGTGAAGTAGGCCCCGAAGGGGATGCCAGCCAAATGTTGGTATGACAGAGCTCCCAGGAGATGGGGCAATGAGTGCTTCCTTAAAAGGAGATTCAGGTGACACATCTCAGAGCTTACCCCAAGAAGTTGGTCTATGTTCTAAATCAATATTGGAGCTGGAGTTGGGAGTAAGACAAGGAGAATAGGATTTGTGATAGAGGAAGCAATATGCTTAAAGGCTTGATGTTTTGAAAAACCAATGGTCTCATCTGACTAAAGCATGAGGTGAAAGAGATTTGATCACATTCTAGAAAGACAAGAGATGATTCTTGGAAACTCAAGATCTTGATCCAGTTGTTGAGCATGTCTGTGGTCAACTTGTTTCTGGGGACACTAGAGTAAAAGGTAAGTCTTTTTGGAGGCCAACCCAAACCATTAGCCTCATATTTGTCAACTCCAAGCTTGCCACATCACTTCTTATTTCCCAGTTCTCTCTGCCAGGGAGTGCAGTAGGCACGGGATCACTACTCTTGATGAATTTTGCCAAATTCAATGTGTTTCTTCATCTGCCTAATCAGCTGCATGTCTCTGACCCTGTGCTTCCCAGTAGGGACCACCTCAGGATGTGGCTGTGCTGTGGCATTTTCTCAGTGCTTTCTGGACTTCTTTGATTTATCTTGGGCAGACTCCTTTTCTCTCACACATACTTTCCTTTAGCTTTTGCTGACAACTACCCTAACTTTTAATTAAGAATATTTTTCCTTGATGCAGTATAAGAGATCTCACCCCCTCGCTTGGTCTAAACTTCTCCTACTCTCTATCTCCCTCACTTCCTTAGACACAAAGGTTATGTGATGTACTGGAAAGAACATGGGCTTTGGATCAGAATCCCAAGGAGTCTTTCTTTCTACTAATGTGATCCTGGCAACTTCCCTAACTTTTCTGAGCCGCAGTTTACTTATTTGTAAAATAGGGAGGGATGTTACCGAGATGAAATAAGACAGGATAGATTAATTTCCATTTCCTTATCTAACCTGGGGTTTTAGGAACTAACCCTGAACTCAAGCTAAGTGAGGAGGAACTCTCTGTTTTTTGAGAGTTATTGGGCCCTGCTGCTTTTGTCTTGCTTATTTTCCTTCTCCCAATGGCCATTGGCAGAGCTCAGCTTGCTTTCTCTGCTGGAGTGCATATTATCAGTTTTATGACGTTAATCCTAACTGCATCACTTGGCTGACTTTATTCCCTGGTCCAGTCCTGCTAACAGGATTACTTAGGCATTTCCTAATCTTCATGTGTGATCAGTAACTCTAGATACAAGCAGCACTAACCCTCCAAATGAGACAGGCACTACCCAAGTAGCGCTTCAGGCCTTGCGGAGAGAGAAAACATGTTTGTATTCTGTGGCCAGATACGCCATGATGGTTCTAATTGGCCTTCCTGAGTGTTCTTGCAAGCTAATGTTCTTCAGAGTACTGCAGAATTACAGTCTAATTTAATTTCCCCTCTGATCGGTTTACAGATTTTTATAAATGCAGTCTGGACAGATCAATGTTAATAGCTGCTGGTGTTTTGAGGCTAGACAAGTGGGGAAAACAAACTGGAGCTTTACTTATCAGGGGCATGGTTTAGAGTTCCTGAGCACCTTCCAGAGGCTTTTGAAGCTGCAGTTGAACCTTCCCCCTTGCTGCCTGTTTAGTCAGGGGTCTCCAGAGAAACAGAACCAATAAGTGGTTGACTGATTTATTGACTGATTGATAATAAGGAATTGACTCATGTGATAATGGAGGCTGAGAAATCCCAAGATCTGTAGCTGGCAACCTGGAGATCCAGGAAAGCCCACAGTGTAAGTTCCAGTCCAAAATCCAGCAGGCTCAAGATCCAAGAGAGGGGCTGATTTTTCAGTTTGAGTCTAAAGGCAGGGAAAGACCCATGTCCCAGCTCAAATAGTCAAGCAGGAAGAGTTCCCTTTTACTCTACCTTTTTGTTCTGTTTAGGTCCATCAATTCAGATGTTAATCTTATCCAGAAACACCCTCATAGGCACACCTGGAATAATATTTCACCAAATGTGCAGGCACCCCTTGTCCCATTCAAGTTGACAAAAAACTAATTATCACACTGCCCCACCCTCACCCTAGTAGTGGCGATTGCTTATGGAAACTTTGGTCCCATGAGAGAAAGCCTTTCCCTTAAATTGAGGATGGGTTAAAAGGAAGCATACATTTCAAATGTTCTTTTCTAATTAGAATTGAACCAGCAACATCATTTTCACAAGCATTTATGCTAGCAGCAATGACTAATGCTTACCAATCGAAAGGTGGCTTTGACTCCCCACCAGTCAATGTTGTTTTCCTGTTTTCATGTCTACTGTGGAGACTGCATATTGGGAGTGATTAGAAGTCAACTGACTCATTCTCATCAGAAATAACACGATCAATGCTTCCTTTGAGATAATCTCTGTTAGGATAGCTTTAGTTGAAATTGGGAGATATGGTAGAATACATTAATGGGTCCATTCTTCACTCTTTTCTGTATCCATGTCCTTTGCTGTTCCTTTCATTAAAGGAGAAGCTGCCTTTGAATCTCAGCTTAGCTGTGTAACTTTCTTTGCCTAATAGAATGAAATAAGAGTGATGTGCACTAGTTCTGAGCTTGGGCCTCTGGAGGCTTGATGTGTTTTTGCTAGCCCTCTTGCACCTCTGCCATCAATGGGAGAAGGGTATATGCAGGCCATCTCACTGGTCCCAGGAGGTGGATGAGAGGTACATGAAACAGAGTTGTCTCCTAAGGTGCTTAGCTTAGTATATTCTAGAGCAGAGTCTCCAGGTGACTCGCAGACATATGAGCAGAGCAGCCAACCTAGAAATGCATGAGCAAGTCCAGTCAAGGTCAGCTAACTCTTGGACTACCCATTACCATATAAGCTATAATAATAAATGAATGTTATTTTAAGCCAATCAGTTTTTGGGTGGTATGTTATACAGCAATAGCTAACCAATACGGGAGTGTTATTTTAGACTCTGTGCTCCAGGAGTGGGGATTTTGAGTCAGTGTGCAATGGTTAATTTTCCTTCCATATTGCTTTAGAAACGTATCTATCATCCCGAAATTTTTGATCAGTTGTGGCACAGACTGCTGCTTGGTCAACAGCTTTCACTCTCTCCCTCTCTTCCCTCCCCACACCCCCACAATGTGTGTGTCTTTTTCTTCCTCCCTCTTGTTTATTTTTATTTTTTGAGCAAAAATACTAATTTCCTATTCTCCCTTGCAGTAAGGTGTTGCCATGCTATGTGATGATTTCAAGCCAATGGAATATAGGTTTCTCCACCAGGTCTGTCCATAAAATCGTAAAATCACACACAAGGCAATCTCTCTCTCTCTTCTTCCTCGTCTTCTGGTTGGATATTGACATTTAAGGAGACCTTAAAAGCCATATGTAAAAGACATCAGAGTCTACATCACCCTGGTTCCTGAATGACTTCATAGAATAGTGCACCCTGCTGCCTTGGAGGAACAATCATATGGGACCGATATGTCATTAAGAACTAAATTTTAGGATGTTAAACCACAGAAATGTTAAGATTCGTTTGTTAGAGTGTCACTTTTACTTATACACCAGTTAAATGGGCACACTCAGGAAAACTTGCTCTTTTGCTTTTATCTCCCATTTCCCCATTCCCTTGTTAGTATATTATGTATGAATTTTAGATATTATCCAATATGCTGATGTCCAATATGCTGATGGAGAAGAATGGACATGAAATATTTAGTGTCAAAATCTTGAATTATACTCAAATTCTTCCCAACTTATCTCCAGAGTATATTTTTGTCCTAAATGTTGTAGGACCTCAAGAGCTTATGAGCAGAAGATAAGAAGAGGCTTCAGAGAAAAAGCATCTCTGAAGTAGGGGATTCTCAGTAAGCTGACCCTTTTCCTAATAATTCTGGTTGTTCTGAAGTTGGGAAGGAGGTGGGGCTAAGGGATTTTGAAGCATGACAGTATGAGAAAAGATTTTTGTACTTTATGTACATTTTGTTCAAGATGTATTTCTTTAAGGTTGCTGGAACTCCTGATTTTGATCCCATGATAGGTACAATAAGACAATATCAAAACACTTTCCTGAGTTATTGCAAGCCAGCCTGGATTCTCTTTTCTCTCCACCTTTGCAAGATCTCAAAGAGCTTCTCGAGGGGGATTCTGTTTCCAGTCAAATACCGGCAGCCTTGACATTCACTGGATTGTCACAAGCAGGTGCATTTGGAAGATAAGCCCAGTAGTGGTTCGTTTTTCTCTCTCCTGTTTGGATGCTGCCCTTCAATGAAAATGGAAAACTTCCTCTGCCTTTATTAACAAAAGGCCTGTTTCCTTGCCTTCCCCTCTGCATTAGAAAATACCAGATGTGTGTGAGGCAGTGGGAAGTCCAATTCAGTTCTAGGCTGGCTGGTCATTGGAAAACAGTGAAAAGGAGTATGAAAACCGGGCTTCCCAAAGCATCCCAAAGCCTTTGTTTTCTTAACTACAAAGCTAAGTTATTTTCTTACCAAATATAGTAGTAGTCATTTCCAATTAGAACTGCAAGCTAGGACTCTCAAAACCTCAAAGCCAAGTTTCGTGTATGTGTGTGTGTGTGTGTGTGTGTGTGTGTGTGTGTGTGAGATGGTAGTGGTGGGGTGTCTTAGTGCATTTTCCGTCATCATAACAGAGTACCACAGACTGAGAAATTTATAAAGAAAACAAGTTTATTTGGCTCATAGTTCTGAAAGCTCACTTTTATAACCAAGCCAGTCCCATGATAACTTACCCTTGATAATGGTATTAATCCATTCATGAGGGTGGGACCCCCATGACCTAATCACCTCTTAAAAGTCCCACCCTGTCAACATGGCTGCCTTGGGTATTAAGTTTCCAGCACATGAACTTTGGGGAATATATTCAAACCCTAGCATGAGATCACCATGACTTTGTAATTATGGTAACTGTACTCCACTGGAAATGAAGGGATGCATTATGCTATGTGAATTAGGAATAATCTACAGAAATTTTTTATATCATTGAAAAAATTCATACTCTTCCCTACCACAATATGTGTATGTGTCTGTCTCTTCACATAGTGCTCTTCTTATAAGGACACAAGTCATATAGGATTAGGGGTTCCTCCTACATTAGTATGACTCATCTTAACTAATTACATCTGCAACAACCCTATTTCCAAATAAGGTCACATTTTGAAGTACTGGGTTTTAGGACTTCAACATATAAATCCAACCCATAACAAGTAGTACCTCTCTCATTAGGCTACTGTGAAGATGAAATAAAATGATGTCTGAAAAATATTATCATGGACTACGATGGAGAGTCACAGTTCAGAAATGTTTGCTCTTATTACTATTGTTGAGAGTTTACGTTTTGTTGACTGGAAATGGCAGAAGATACCAAGGTTTTAGTCATTTTAAGAAAAGTAAGCTTGTTGACATCTGTCTCCTCAATCTCAACTGCCCACTCTTAATGCTGCTCTGGGTCAGCATGAATAGTTAGAGATGGCCAGGGACAGTTCTGTCTGGGGCATCACAGTGAGAAGTGCCAAACATTCAAGAAGCTGCACTCATTGATTATTTCTTTGAATGAGATTTATGTGACATGACCATTTGAGATGAAAGCCACTTCAGACTTGGTGAATTGATTTCTATTTGGCTCCCATTGTACATGACCTTGAGTGGATTAACCAACCACTAAAAGTCCTTCTAGGAAATCATGAGGCTAGAAAGAAACATAAACAATAAATTTTATCCCAATAAGTTTATGCAGGCCCACAGACACACCACCCCAGACATATAAGAATCAATTTTATTTCAAAGGAAGTCTACAGAGGGAGATTTTGTAACCTCTCATTGTCAGTAAATATTGAATTTAATCTGAATCCCTCAAGCTTTAGTTGAAATTCATGTTTTGTTTGTGCCCAGTTGACAAACATAACATCAGGTCATTGTAAATTATATGAGTTCTTCAAGTACCTGAGTTGTTTCTTCTGTTTTGGGGGTCCCTTCTATTTTTACACTACTGACTATCCACTCAGCTGAAATTTATATATATGTATATGGGTTGCACATGTTCATTTCCAGGCCTGAAAATTTTTCCTTTCTGTTAGTATTATTTTACTCCCCCGCTCATAGGCAATTTCCTTTTGGACACTCCACCAACATGTTAATCTAAATACTGGGCTTGGATAACCCATATTAGTTCCTTAAATCTTAAACAGTTTTTCCCCCTTCCCAGAGTCATAACACTGTAGTGATGGCCTTTTCTCTTCTCCTTTTATTGATCTCCAGGTACTGCAAATTCTTTCTTCTATTTTCCCCTTCTTTCATTTCTTTACCATTTCTGTAGTCATTGTCAAAGTCCGGGGATAGTTTCTGCACTCAGGAGTTAGCCTCTGGCTGTCCTCAAATTTCCCATCTTCCTACTATACTTCCCACAGCAGGGAAAAAAACGTATCTTCTTCCAGAATCCTGGCTCCTATTATTATGGACCTGCTATGGTTCTGAAATGCCACACACAAGTAAGACTTTCAAGAGTAAGATTACCCAACTTCTCCACACCAAAAAAATGAACTGACTCGATCTTTGAGTTCAATAATTAACCAACTATTTATTGATCACCTCTGATGTTCCAGGCTCTGTGCTACGTATGGGGAGGAGGTTGATGATAAGAAGGCACTGTCCTAGTTTCCTTGTACATGTGACTCATTTGTTCTCCTGTTCAAGCCTATGCAAATGCCGTTGCCCACACCAGAAACGACCTTCCTCCTCTCTCTGAGAGATCTATCACTCACCCCTAAAATTCATTTTCTTCTTGAAGTTTTCTTGAGCTAAATACATGGCTTAGATTACTCCAGCCACAGCTATCTGGCCCGATTCTTAAAATATCTGGATAGCTGCCCTCACTAATATGTACGTGTTATGAATGCAAATGGTTTCCATTTACAGTCAGCTCTCCATAATCATGGGTTCTACATCCATTGATTCAACCAACTTCAGGTGGAAAGTATTTGAAAAAAAGGCAATGAAAAATAAGACAACAATAAAAAATAATACAAATTAAAAAATATAATAAGTATCTCCATAGCATTTACATTGTATTGATGTTGTAAGTAAGCCAGAGTGATTTAAAATATATAGAAGGATGTGCATAGATTATATGCAAATATTATACCATTTTATATAAGGGACATGAGCATCCTTGGATTTTGGTATCCATGGGGAGTCCCAAAACCAATCCCCCACAGATATCAAAGGATGACTGTATCTATTTGGTTTCCTCAAATACAAACCCAACTGTTAGAAGAGAAGACAATTGCTTAATATGTCCTAATAATAATGTGCCCTTCACCTTTTTGAGACTGAGTTGTCTTACTGTATCTGTCAGGTCTGGTCAGGAAAAATAAACCACATTAGCTGTTTCAACAGAGACAATTTAATATAATGGATTGTTAACCCGTACTGGAGATCCAAAAAGGCAAATGGGGATATGAGATATTTCAGAAGCTGTAACTGCTGGAAGCTGTTTCTAGCCCCAGGACTGGGGGAACAGAGGGAAGAGGTTGGTTAAAAGTTAGTGACTCAGAGGAGGGAGTGCAGTTCAGCTGATGCTGAGATCTCTGAGCGAGCAAATGTTACTGCTAGGATAAAGAAACCTTTTTGGGGTGCTGCTGACAGCAATAGTGAACAAATAGGATGAGCAAGTCCCTCTCCTTTCTCCATCCTCACAGCCTCCCTTGTGTGGCCCTACTGGCAGAATCTGATAGGGAGCATCTGGCCAAGCAGAAATGTACTGACTCAGTGTGCAGAACAGAGCAGGACAGGTTTATTGCTGAGAGAGATCAGCGTTATAACCAAGAAGGTCACTTGGGCAAATTCTTCAATGCACAGTTGTTCATGGAAATCTAAACTTTTCAGACACTTAAATTGAATCCCACCTCCCCACCCTTGACCTTAAAGCATTTTCTGTGCATTTTACTCACCCAAAGAAATCCATCATGTTTGTGTTTTTTAGAGAATGAAAACAGTGTTCAAAATCAGCCCCCAGTAGGAAACTTTCAGAATTTGTTAACGGAGTTTTCATGTGTTCTCTTAAGCAGAGGCAGTGAGGGGTGTCCCACAAAGCTTAACCTTACCTGCTACACTGCGCCACATAGATAACCCTGTCCTGGGCAAGCCTGGGCGAGCCTGGTATCACCTCGCTTCAGTGAGCCTGGGACCAAATATCTTAAGCCGAGCAACAAAGAGAAAATGTATGCTTTCTGCTGAGCTGAAAGTGTGGCTGTTGGAGAATTTCACTGAGACTTAATTTGTTGGAAGGCATTTTCATCTTTACACTGTGTGTCGAGGGGAGATGATGATTGTTTATTCTTTGTAATTTCTTCTATTTCTGATTATATTCTTCTCAGAAGACTACAGCTTTCAATTACATAGATAGGAGGTCTTCAGATTACTTTTTAAAAGACTTTTTTTTTCTTAGTACAAAAGAGATACATGTTCGTTATAGATCATTTATAAAACATAGTCAAGCAAAAAGAAAAGAATAAAAATGACCTGTAATCCTGCTTCCCAGAGATAACGACTGTTAATATTGTGAACGTTGTGTTACATATCATTCCATGTGTATGTGTAGATATATGCGTCTGTTTTAATATATGCTTCTACACTTTAAAATATATACTTAAAAGTAGTATATATTATAGAAAAGTGATAATTCTTTGCTTTGAAAGAAATTGTTATTTTAACAATTTGACCTGTTTCCTTTCCTCTTCATAATGATTAATTTTAGTGTTTGATCTATATAGCTAAGGGAGATACTGGGAGTAAAATTCTGTGTGTATAAAACTACAGTGAACAGAAACAGGAGGGCAGGTCTGTTATGAAGACAAGTTATCAAAACTTGATCTTACCTGCTGATTCA
>CAUYSK010097367.1:0-21601 GCA_963575035.1 Avahi laniger | reverse complement strand
CACAGCAACCTCAAACTCCTGGGCTCAAGCAATCCTTCTGCCTCAGCCTCCCAAGTAGCTGGGACTACAGGCATGTGCCACCATGCCCGGCTAATTTTTTCTATATATATATATTTTTAGTTGTCCAGATCATTTCTTTCTGTTTTTTAGTAGAGACAGGGTCTCGCTCTAGCTCAGGCAGGTCTCGAGCTCCTGACCTTGAACGATCCACACGCCTCAGCCTCCCAGAGTGCTAGGATTACAGGTGTGAGCCACCGCGCCTGGCCCCTGCATGTTTTTAATATGCTGACTTTTGTATTAGTGTAGAGATAAAACTCACTGTTTATGGAATTCTAAGTCAAAAGAAGAAGAAAAGGAGGAGGAAAAGGAGGAGGAAGAGGAGGAGAAGGAGCAGGACAAAAGAAAAAGAAGGTGGAGGAGAAGGAGGCACCTTAAAGGGCTTTCAAATTAATGACTTTACAAATGATAACAGCTCCATGGTAGCCAATAACCTAAACACTTTTTGAAAATATAAATTTAGGTTTGCTTGACTTACAATCACTTAGGATGATGGCTAAAAGAAAAAGAACTCAATAAATATTTATAAAAATTAGGCTCTCAGATAAACAGGTAATAATCTTGAGCTCAGAACAATAATATAAGTTATCTCTGCCTGACAAAAGAATTTTGCTTTTTCTGCCATGCAGAGAACAAAAAGAAAAAGAAAAACCTACTAAAATTCTTCCCTGCCTGCATTTGCTAATCAAGCAAGCCAGGACAGCAAAGAAAAGAAGAGTCATTCCTACTACAAGGCTACTTGGAGATTTTGTTTTTCTTTTACAATTAAGTCAGTCCTAGCTAAAATGAAAACAATTAACAATTTAACTCTAAACTTATTCAAAACAAAAAAGAATGGAAGGAAAGGAGAAAATAGACTTTTCAAAATAAAACTGCCATGGAAACTGATTTACCCAAAATTTTACCCCAAATTTCCATAGGTTTCATTAGATTGCCCATTGGGGAAATAAAGTTTAGCCCTGAAATAGGTCCCAATTTTGTCAGAAATATTATTTGAATTCAGCTGTCTTTTATGAATTGGTGAGCTTGTGTTATGATGTAATGAATAAAATTCTGAAATGAAAGCTCTAAGATCTTTATTTCTGTATGAGTATATGTGTTTAGGCATTTTTACATATATATGTATTATGCTGTATATTGTGTCTATATGGTAAAAATCTGGTGTAGTGGGCCTTAACAATTTCTATTCAGATTGGCTTAGGTAAGTGGATAGCCATATAAAATATAAAACATATAGTAATAATGATAAATAGTAATAAACCCAAATGTCTTTTAGTTGATGTGACTTGTGTAAATCTTTAATAATTAAGCTAGCTCTAAAAGTATTGGCAAAATAAATATATTAATAGAAATGTCTTCAAAATTGTCAGCATGTATTTTTTTCCTGAGTTTACTGATTATATAGTTCTATATTTGTGTCTATCAGATGTTTTAAATTGACAGAGTTTGAAACAAAGATTTTAATAAAACTGTAAGCCCAGCCTAAAACAGAAGGATCTTTGTGTCATTTTTTGATAAGTAAGACTAATTTAATATTGTTGTTTTAATGAAAACAACTCTATCTTCTGAATTATCAGGAAAATACCCATATATTTAACTTTAAGGTTAAGGTGAACACCTCATATTCAAAGGGCATAAAAATGGTTACCTGAGAAATAACTTGCAATTATTACTAGCTTTGTCTAAATCTCACTTTTCATAATTAATCTAGGTAAATTGTTAAAAATAAGTAAATTGGGTAAATGAAAATGGGATAAATGACTTTAAATGAATTTTTAACTTCAAAATACTAGGGGATTACAAAAGTTTTTATTAATGGATACCTTGCATCATGCTTAAGTTGGGGCTTTTAGTGTGCCTATCAGTAGAATAGTTCTGATGGGCACATTAAAATAGTTCATTGTACCTGATAGGTAAGTTTTTACCCCTTACCTCCTTTATGCCTTCCCCCTTCTTGGTGTCCAATATCCTTTACATTACTTCGTGCCCATGTGTGCCTATTGTTTAGCTCCCAATTATTAGAGAGTACATGCAGTGTTTTGGTTTTTCATTCCTGAGATATTTCACTTAGGATAATGGTCTCCAGTTCCAATATTGCAAGATGCTGCAAAAGACATTATTTCATTCCTTTTTATAGCTGAGTAATACTTTGTAGTATATATATATATATATATATATATAAAATATGAAAACACACACACACACACACATATATATATAATTTTCTTTATCCACTGATCAATTGATGGGCACGTAGGTTAATTCTACATATTTGCGGTTGTTAATTGTGCTACAATAAACATTTGACTACAAGTGTCTTTTTGATAAAATGACTTATTTTACTTTGGGTAGACACCTAGTAGTGGAATCGCTGGATCAAATGATAGGTCTACATTTATTTTTTTGAGGAATATCCACACTGTTTTCCAAAGTGGTTGTAATAATTTGCAGGCTCACCAACAGTGTATAAGTGTTCTTTCCTCTCTGCATCCACACCAGATCTATAGTTTGTCAACTTTTTAATAATGATCATTCTGACAGGGATAAGGTGGTATCTCACTGTGGTTTTAGTTTGCATTTTTCTGATGATTAGTGCTGTTGAGCATTTTTTCATATGGCTTTTGGCTATTTTTCTATTTTATTTTGAAAAACTTTTGTTCAAGTCTTTTGCCCACATTTTAATGGGTTTGTTTTGTCGTTTTTTTTTCTTTGCTGATTTGTTTGAGTTCTTTGTGGATTTTTGACATTAGCCCTTTGTCTGATGTACAGTTTGCAAATATTTTCTCCTATTCTATATGTTCTGTATATAATCTACTGATTATTTCCAGTGTTGTGCAGAACGTTTTAAATTTAATTTAGTCCCATTTATTTGTTTTTATTGTTGCTGTATTTGCTTTTGAGGTCTTTGTCATAAATTCTTTGCCTAGGCTGATGTCTAGAAGATTTTTCCTACATTTTCTTCTAGAATTTTTATGGTATCATACCTACATTTAACTCTTTTGCCCATCTTGAATTAATGTTTGTATATAATGAGAGATAGAGATCTTGTTTCATTCTTCTGCTTGTGGCAGTTTTCTCAGTATCAATTATTCAATAGGGCTTCTTTTACCCAGTGCACATTGTCTGCTTTGTTGAAGATCAGTTGGTTATAAGTAGATGATTCTATTTCTGGGTTCTCTGTTCTGTCCCATTGGTCTATGTTTCTACTTTTATACAAATACTATGATGTTTTGGTTATGATAGCCCTATAGTATAATTTGAAGCCAGGTAATGTAATGCTTTTAGGTATTTTCTTTTTGCTTAAGATTACTTTGGCTATTGGCCTCTTTTTTGGCTCCAAATGAAGCACAGAATTATTTTTTCTAGATCTGTGAAATGTGACATAATGTTTTGAGGGAGATTGTGTTGAATATGTAAGTCACTTTGGGCAGTATGGACATTTTAATAATGTGAATTCTATCCATGAATATGGTATGTTTTTCTGTTTGCATTATCTATGATTGTTTTCATCAATGTTTTATAGTTCTTCTTGTAAAGATTTTTCACTTCTTTGGTTAAGTATCCTACTAGGTACTTTGTTTTCTTTGTAGCTATTACAAATGGCATGGAGTCCTTGATTTGATACTGAGCTAGACTGTTATTAGAATACAGAAATTCTACTGATTTTTGTACATTGATTTTGTAACCTGAGATTTTGCTGAATTTATCAATTCTAGGAGTTTTTTGGTGGAATCTTTAGGGTTTTCTAGATACAAGATCATGTCTTTAGTGAACAGCAATATTTGGAATGTTCTTTCTCAATTTGGATACTCTTTTTTTTTTTTTTTTGCCTAATGGCTCTAGTTAGGAATTCCAGCACTGTGTTGAATGGAAGTGGTGACAGTGGGCAACATTGTCTTGTCCTGGCTCTTATGGGGAACACGTTCAAATTTTCCCATTCCACATCATGTTGGCTGTGGGTTTGCTATATATGGCCTTTATAATTTTGAGATATATTCCTTCTATGGCTAGTTTGTTGAGGGTTTTTATTAAGAAAGGGTGCTAGATTTTATTGAATGTTTTTTCTCCATCTATTAAGATGACCCTGTGGTCCTTATTTTTGCTTCTGTTTTTGTGGTGAATCATGTTTGTTTATTTGTATATAATAAAAAATTCTTATATCCCTGATTTGAAACCCAATAGATCATGGTGAATTATGTTTTTGATATGCTGCTAGTTTTTGAATTTGGCTTGCTAGTACTTGGCTGGGGAGGATTTTTACATCTACATTGATAATGGATATTGATCTGTAATTTTCTTTTGTTTGTTGTGTCCTTTCCTGGCTTTGGTATCAAGGTGATACAGACTTCATAGAATGATTAGGGAGGATTCCCTCCTTCTCAATATTATGGAATAATTTCTGTAAGATAGATACCAGCTCTTCTTTGTAGGTCTGGTAGAATTCAACTGTGAATCCCTCTGGTCTGGATCTTTTTCTATTGGTAAATTTTTTATTAATATTACTGTTTCAATCTCGCTGCTCATTATTGGTAGGTTCCAGATTTCTATTTCTTCCTGATTAATGCTGGGAAGGTTGTGTGTTTCCAGGAATTTATCCATTTTCTCTACATTTTCTAGTCTGTGTGCATAGTGATTTTTATAGTATTCATGGATGATCTTTTGTATTTCTGTGGTGTCAGTTGTAATGTCTCCTTTTTCATTTCTGATTAAGCTTATTTGGGTCCTTTCTCTTTCGTTTTTGGTTAATCTAGCTAGAGATCTATCATTTATTTTTATCTTTCCAAAATACCAATTTTCTGTTTTATTGATCTTTTATGGTTTTTTTTTTCCATTTTGTTTATTTCTTCTCTGAGCTTTGTTATTTCTTTTCTTCTTCTAGCTTTGAGTCTGGTTTGTTCTTCTTCTACTTCCTTGAAGTGTGGTATTAGGTTGTTAATTTGTGATATTTCTGTCTTTTTGATGTAAGCTTTTAAGGCTATGCATTTCCCTCTTAACACGGTTTTGCTCTATCCCACAGATTTTGGATGCTTTTGTCATAATTATCATTCAGTTTGAAAAATGTTTAGATTTTCATCTTAATTTCATCATTGACTCAAGGATTTTTCATCAGCTGGTTGTCTAATTTCCATGACTTTGCATGGATTTGAGATTTCCTCTTGGAGTTTATTTCTAGGTTTATTCCATTCTGATATGAAAGGATTCATGGAATAATCTCAATTTTTGTGAATTTGATGAGATGTGTTTTGTGGGCTAACGTAAAATCTATTTTGGAAAATGGTCCATGGGCTGATGAGAAGAATGTATATTTTGCAGTTTGAGGATAGATTGGTCTGTAGATGTTTGTTATGAGCATATGTTCTATATTCCTGTTAAAGTCTAGTGTTTCTGTTTTGCTCTTCTGCCTCAATGATCTGCCTAGCTCTGTCTGTGGAGTGTTGATGCCTCCAGCAATGATGATGTTGCTGTGAATTTCTTTGCTTAGATGTAGTATTATTTAATTTATGAATCTGGGAACTTCTATGTTAGATGTATATATATTTAGGATTGTTATATCGTTTTGCTGAATTGCTCCCTATATCATCATATGATGACCATCTTTGTCTTTTTATACCACTGCTTATTTAAAGTCTATTTTATCTGATGTGAGAATAGCTACTCCTCCTTGCTTTTTATTTCCATTTGTGTGGAATATTTTTTCTATCCCTTTACCTTGATTCTGTCAGTATCCTTGCAAGTTAGTTTCTTGGAGACCACAGATTTTTGGGGTATGTTTTTTCATCCACTCAGCCAGTCTATGTCTTTTAAAAGGAGCATTGAGATCATTTTCACCCAATGTTAATACTGATTTGTGAGATACCATTCTGTCCATGTTGAGAGATATTAGGTTGATTTGTTTTCTCCCTTGTGTTAATGTTTTATAAATGTTGTGAGTTTTAACTTTTGGGTGTTTTTACATTGGTTGATACTGATTGTTCTGTGCCATGTATAAAGCACTTTCAAGCATTTCCTGTAGGGTAGGTCTAATGGTGACAAATTCCTTTAATGTTTGCTTGTCTGAAAAAGTGATTATTTTCCCTTCATTTATGAAACTTAGTCTTGAAGGATACAAAATTCTTGGCTGGCATTTATTCTTTTTAAGAAGATTGAAACTGAGACCCAATTCCTTCTGGCTTGAACTGTCTCTGCTGAGAGTTCTGCTATTCGTTTGATGAGCTTTCCTTTGTAAGTGACCTGTTGCTTTAATCTCACAGCTTGTAGGATTGTTTTTTTCATTTTGACTTTTGTCTTGCTTATGATTGTATACCTTGGTGATGTCCTATTATGCTATGAATCTTCTAGGTGTTCAATGACCATCTTGTATCTGGATATCTAAATGTCTAATGATAGCTGGGAAGTTTTCTTCCATTATTCTTTCAAATAAGTTTTCCATGCTTATCACTTTTTCTTCTTTTCCCTTAGGGGCATCTATAATTCTTATACTAATTTGCTTTTCATAATCTATTATTTCTCTCAGTGATTATTTATTTTTCTCTGTCTTTTTTCTGCATTTTTTACTGACTTAGTTACTTTGAAATCCTTGTCTTCAAGCTCTGCTACTCCTTCTTCTACTTGATGTAGTCTGTTGTCAAAGCTTTCTGATGTGTTTTGAAATTCCCTAAATGACTCTTTCACTGCTTTAAGTTCTATTGTATCTTCTCTCATGTTATCTACCTCTTTAGAGAATTTTTCATTCATGTCCTAAATTATTTTTTTGTTTCTTTGAGATGGTTTTCTACCATCTCCTCCATTCCATTCATCTTACTGGCCATCCATAATCTGAATTCCACATCTATCATTTCAACTATTTTTTTTTTTTTTTGGTTGGAGTTAATTATTGAAGATCTATTTTGGTTCTTTGGGGGTGTCAAGATAGCCTGTTTCTTCATGTTGCTGAAGTTTTTATGCTGATGCCTTCTCAGCTGAGGCTACTTCTCTCAGCTCAAAACAGATAGCAGATATGATACTCCTGTTCTCCTCTGCTGAGACTTCTGTTGCTTGGTGAAGATAAGGTTGGGTCCCTGGATGGCATGTTTGGATACTACTCCAGAAGCTAGACCAAGCAGAGAGGTACTGATGCACTGTGAGGCATTAATACTGCTGCTCTTCTGTGTCTCCCTTGTTCCCCTGTGTTTGCCACTGGGCTACTGTGGCAGAGCCAGACCCTGGTGCCAGGTGGACACATGAGACAGAGCTGACTGGCAGGACACGGCCTATATACAGCATACAGAAGGTCTGCTGGGCATGGTGCTCAGGTGTGCAGGAATGGGCAGCTGATGTGCCAGGTGTGTAGGCTTGGTGAGGTCCATGCAAGGTATGGCACAAGGCATAGAAGGTGCTTAGGGCATAGTGGCCCCATGAGTCCACAGGACATAGGGCAGAGTGGCCCCTGGTGCAGAGTGGGCCAGCAAGTCACAGTTCATGCATGGAGTGGAGTGGGACCCTCAGGCAGAGGGGACCCACAAGGCAGGGAACCAACTCAGTATGAAATAGGTGCAAGGGGAGCAGAGCTCATGCATGTAGGCCAGAAAGCCTCTGGGTGGGGCATACTGGCAGAGCAGGGAGTGGCACCCAGAGTGTCTATTCAGGATAGTGTGGTTCTGTGGTATTCAGATTGACCAGATCCACAGCTGTGCTGGCTTTCATCCTGCTTGGGGCCTTTCAGGCAGTGACAGTGGTGGCAGTAGTCAGCTGCCCTGGCAGTAGGACAGTGGGCACCAAGAACTATGGGCACATGCTCCACCCAAGTCTTGCAGGAAGTGCCATTAAGAAAAATCACTCAGGAAACAGCAGCAGTACCAGGCCCTTGGTCTCCTGCTCTGACCAGGACCCCAGGCAGCAGTGGCAACAGGAATGAATATCACCTGCCCATGAGGCACACACCAGCACCAGGATTCCCTGCTGCCTCACCACGTAGCAGGGAAAGGCAAAGACTGTAGTCACAGATCTAACCCTTAGGCAAAAGTATCATTCTAGGGCTTGGATGTTACATGTTGCCAGCTGCAGTGCCGTGCCCAGGGCTGTCAAGTCAGCTCTCCTTTCCTTCCAGAACAATGCAGCTGCACAGTCTCCAGTCAGCTCTCTGTATCAGTCCACAGTCTCCTCAGGGGAAGTGTGGAGCTGGGATTTTCTCCTCATCCCTTTCCCACATGTTGGTGCCTTCCCTCATTACCTCCAGTCCTGCTGAGAAGTTTGTGCCACTTCTATTTTCTTCACTTCTCTCCCACCTCCCCTCCTTGGATTCCCAGTGCTCTTGCTCAAATGACTGAGCCAAAGGTGAGTATCTATTCACCATTTTTCATCCTCTTCGTGAGAATGGCATTGTACAGGCTGCTTCTAGTCCATCGTCTTAGGCCAGCAACCTCTTTAAATGAATTTTTCAAGTAATTTGAAATCCTAAAGGTATGTCATATTAAATTAAATAATAGATTTTGTTATATTATTAGACTCTGGGCTATTTCATTAAAAAAAAAAAAGCCCATATTCTTGACACAATCCCACAGTATTTCAACTGGACCATTAAATAAGATGTGGAAACAAAATGCTCAGGCCTTAGAGAGAGGGTTGTCATTGTGGAACCAGCAGGACTCATGAAAAAACTAGAGATTTTTCTGTTGGTTTTCCTGGGTTCACTGGCTGATTTTATGACTTAAGCAACATGTTTAACCAAACCTCAGTTTTCTTTTATATAAAATGAGGGTGATGATATCTACCTTATAGGGAAGTCATGAGGATTGAATCAGGTAATACATATAAAATGCTTTGAACAGTGCCTGCAAATAAATGCTAGACACAGTTTTGGTCATTATAGGAAATATTATTATTTTAAGTATAATTAACATCCTTTCCACAACAATGTGTGCTGTTGAAGTTTATAAATTCACATATGAAAGGATACATTATTTCAATTAAGATTCCTATGCTATTCCTTTTATATAATTTCAATCCCCCAAATATATATGTGTCTCTGTGTGTGTGCATATACATATACATATTGATTAAAAATACATGGTGGATATTGTTATCTCTAAAAATAAGAAAAGCTGTCTACTAAACATTTACAGGAAATCCTGATTATAATAACAGAAACAGCGTGCTAGACTATTCCTGACTTTTTACTGAATGAAAATATGTCACCTTTAATGTTTTTATACTAAAATAGTTTAGTATAATGAAACTACTGCAAAAATAATTGATAATACTATTTGTCTTCAATATAAAACCAGATGTTAAAAACAACATTATTATCTTTACCTCGTTTTGAAAGATTGTAATCTAAATGTGTGGTTATATCTGATAAGAAAAAGTTGACAGTGGTGTTTCCATAAGTGAGTTATTTGAAACTGCCTGGAGATAAGGGATAAAAGTCATTGTGTTATACTGATATAAACACATAGAATTTCCTAATCCACTGAACAATTTTTGAAATTTCCAGGTTTTGTGTTATTCCATGAGCAACAAAATGGTGAATTTGTCCTGTTTAAGGTTTTAACAGATGAATATATTTTCCTGAACATGTTTCTCCACTCAGGAACTGACTGGGTTCTGCACAGAATTTACTTAAAAGATTTCCAGTGAAAAAAGGTAATTTTATTGCTATGGTTCGAATGCATCGTCTTCAAAATTTTGGTGTTGCCAATGTGATAGTATTAAGAATTGTGGTCTTTGGCAGGTGATAGAGTCACGAGCATTCTGCCTTCATGAAAGATACCAGGTGCCCTTATGAAAGAGCTTCTTGGAGAGAATTCACCCCTATTTTGCCCTTCCACCTTCTGCCCTATGAGAACACAGCATTCCTGCCCTCTGGAGGATGCAACATCAAGGCCCCATCTTGGAAGTGGAAAGCAGCCTCACTAGGTGCCGACCCCTTGATCTTGGATTTCACAGCATCCATAACTGTGAGAAATAAGTTTCTGTTCTTTATAAATCACTCACTAAACAGTATTTTGGTATAGCCACACAAACTAAGACAATTATCATCTTAACAAAAGGAAAAAGGTAGTCATTAGTATAGACATTGTGGAATTCTTTTTGTTGAGTGATCGGTGGCATGACTGTGGGGAAATGGAGAGAAAGGCTGTACCCATAGTCCTTTTATGTCAGTGATCAAAAGAAGTTGACATTTCACTGAATACATTATGTTACCCAACAAAGTTCAAAGAAAACCCACAGCGCTTCTGTCTATGCTTAAGGAGAAACCATTGTGGGAAGTAATTTTTAAATATATATATGAGCAGATGACATTTCCATATAACCACTTCCACAGAATCTTTTTCACTAAACTGGTTCTATATGCTCATGTACATATTTTATTATCTGAGGTGATAACTCAGTTCTAGGTGAAGTATATGGTATATCTACATAGACAGAGAATGAAAAAAATAATGTCTGTGACTACCAAAGCATCACTGATGCTTCTTGGGAATGCAAGTCCCATAAAGCTTGATGCATTTGTAGGTCATGAACTAAATGCACTTTTGTAGATCCATTGTTGAAAAACATAATTGTGCCATTTTAGTTGTGCCATTTCCTTTGTGGTAATGGTTAGATTATGCCTATTTTTCTAATCTCATTTTGCTTAACATATTTTTTTGAGGAAACATTTTTGCTCTTGGCCTCCTTGTGAACTCACTACTAGCCAAGTTCAGACAGAGACTCCACGTTTAATTTTATGCAATTATTCCTTCACCCATCTTTGATGTGACATATGCTTTTGCTCTAGTAATTTTGATTTTGAGAATGCATGGTGAGAAAAAAACTCTTGGATTTGGAAACCCAGGAACCTGGCTGCTAGTTTCAGTTGCACTAATTCTTCTTTCTACCTCTCTTTTTTTTTTTTTATTTTTCTTCATCTATATATTAAAATTTTCCAAATCAACCTTTCCAAAATGGGATGGCCCAGTCTAAATTCTATGTTCCTAAACCCAGAAATATGGAAGAATATAAAGGGAGCAAGAAAGAGGAGTCAACAGCTTTAGGCTTCAGTTAGAATATTTAGAGGGAGAAAATCACCTCCAAATGGTCACTAACGGTCTGCAGATCTAAACTGGAAGATCTCTTAGCTTGTTCCCCGCTATCGAGTTCCATGAAATATGTATCTATCTAAATCAAAGAAACTGAAAAGTTGTTTTTTGAGTTAAGCCTTTCTTGTAAATGCTGTGTCTTAAATATGTTCAAAATGCACTTTACATTTTTATGTTCCACATGTCACTAAATGTAAATGAAGGCAGAGTAGTTCCCACAATACAGACTGCATAGTCTTAGATGGGTACTTAAACACTGATTTGTTGTCTCAAAGATTAAGGAACCATTTAAATTGGAATATTATTTTTTGTGTCATTTCAGATTTTTAAACTCTATTGGAAATCAAATAACAGAGGCCCAGGCATTTATGAGGTAGACAGTCTCATCCACTGTCTCTCACAAAACTGTAACTCATAATAAACAGAGATCCTTGGGTTTTTTTTCCCAGCCTACTTTGCACAAGTGTGAGAGTCCTGCAAACATCCTTGATCCACATAATCACTATGTGACTGTTATTCTCACAGACAGTCCAGAAATTCTGGACTATTTCATTCAGCAGAAATATCCAACAGAAGCATAATGGGAAGTTCAGATTTCAAAGCTAATCTGTAAAGTTTCCAGGATAAAAAAGGTACAGCAGGCATGGAGGTGTGTTCTCAGAGCTCTCTACAAAAGAACTTGCTTTGAGGAGCATCACTGAGTGGCAGTTTCCAGCTATCGCTGCTTTGAATCCACCACATCATTAACTGTGAGGCCTCAATTCCTCCGGGCTATTCCCAGTCAACCGAGGCTAAGAGGTCCTAGTGCTGGCCCATTCGTTCCTCAAGTGGGAACATCAGCCACGTCAACTCAGGAACCCGCCATGAGACTTACAGAAACTTTCTCAAAACTTTACAGCAATCTTACACTCTTCTTACCCAAACTTCCTTTCTCTCCCTCTCCTTTCTCAGGTATGAAAACAGTATTGTAGTTTGAAGACTCTACCTTCTAATTCTTGTTCTCTCTTCCTTTATCATTCAGAGAAGTTGTCTAAATCTCTATCATATTTATCACTATTATTTAGTGATAACTGATTTTTGATAACTCTCTTGCCCATCTAATCATGTCTCGACATTTATATATCAGAGGGCCCAAGCCAGCAGAGAAAGTGAACATCGACAGCTTTTATTCTATCAAAGAGAACTGTTCAACTTGACAACAATATTTTATGCCTTGTGGTAAAGTTAAAACACAAAACAAAAGTATATGGTCTATTCTAGTGTCTTCCCTCAAGGAAAACATCAAGAATTAGATGTTCAGTTATTCATTTATTTACTCATTCATTCATCCATTCATTCAATCACTAATACACTTTTTAGAATACTTATATAGGTATACGTTCTACATAAATGTTGAAGGTTTCATGGACATAAATCTAACATCTTGTGTCCCTACCTTTTTCCCTGTGTCCCTTCTCACAAAGTAATCCTGTTCTAGTAACTTCTATACCCAGATACTTGCTTTTTGATAACTTTCCTATAAACTGAGTTCCTTCAATCTAGCTTATTTTTTTTTTTTCCTTCTCTTAGGGATTAGAGACCAGGCAATCTCTGAAGTAGAGTCTGGCTCTTCTTGAATTGTTACCTTGCATTCTAAGATTTCCCTTCATAACTGATAAAACATCCTTTCTCAATGGCATAATTCAAATAACCTCCTAACCCTTTTCTGAAATGTATCTCCATTCCATTCTCTCCTATTCTGATGCCAGTTATAGATTCCTGAAGCACAGATTTGAGAACGACCGTTCATTATTCAAACATCGCATTTACCCCTCGCACCCATGATGTCTTCAGAGACACGTGATGTCTTCACAGAGAATCCATTTTGAACGCTAGCATCTCTAACTTCCTCTACATGAACTCCATGCTCCAGAGACACTCAAGCAGTCATAGCAGAGCTGGAATGGAAGACAGATGGAAGCAGGTTAAGGAGTTAGTCACATACAGTCATGTATCACTCAACAACCACAATATGCTCTGAGAAATGTGTCATTAGGCAATTTTGTCATTGTGTGAACCTCATGGAGTGTACTAACACAAATCTAGATGGTAAAGCCTGCTATACACCTAAGCTATATGATATGGCCTGTAGCTCCTAGGCTATAAGGCCATAAACCTGTACAACATGTCACTGTACTGAATACTATAGGCAATTGGAACACAATGGTATTTGTGTACCTAAATATGTCTAAAACTAGAAAAGGCACAGTAATAATACAGTATAAAAGGTAAAAAAAAAAAAAAAAAAAGTAAGCCGCTGCATAGGGTACTTACTAGGACCGGAGCTCACGGGACTGGGAGTTGCTCTGGGTGAGTCAGTGAGTGAGTGGTGAGCAAATTTGAAGGCCTAGGACATAATCATATACTACTATCGTGTTTATAAACACTGTACACTTAGGCTACATTAAATTTATTAAGACATTTCTTTCTTCAATAATATTTTAAATTAACCTTAGATTATTGTAACTTTTTTACTTTATAAACTTCAAATTGTTTTTATATTTTTGACTCTCTTGTAATAACACTTAGCTTAAAACACAAATATCGTACAGCTGTACGAAAATATTTTCTTTCTTTGTATCCTTATTCTATAAGCTTTTTTCTGTTTCTAATATTTTTAAATTTATTTTTACTTTTTAATCTTTTTTGTTAAAAATTAAAACGCAAACACACAGATTAATCTAGGCCTACACAGGGTCAGAGTCATCACTAACACTGTCTTCTGCTTTCACATCTTGTCCCAGTGGAAGAACTTCAGGGGCAATAACACACTTGGAACTGGCATTTCCTGTGATATCAATGTCTTCTTCTGGAATACCTTCTGAGGCTGTTTTAAAATTAGCTTTTTTTTTATATAACTAGAAGGGGTACACTCTAAAATACTAATAAAATACATAGGACAGTAAATACATAAACTAGTAACAGTCATTTATTTTCATTATCAAATGTTATGTACTATACATAATCATCTGTGAAATACTTTTATATGACAAGCAGTGCAGTAGGTTTTTGTACACCAGCATCACCACAAACACATGAGTAATACATTGCACTATGACATTACAATGACTACAACATCATCAGCAAAATTTTTAGCTGCATTATAATCTATGGAATCATCATTAAATATGAAATCTGCCATTTACCCAAACATGGTCATGTGGCACGCGACTGTCGATGCATTGATTTTCATCAAAGAAAGAAGTTTGTGCATCATGTGAATGGCTTGTTGGAAAAATTCTTCTTTAAGTGTCAGTAAGTAGTATCTATTCCTCTGAGAGCTGCATTCCCCATTTTGAGAGAACTTTCAAGGTAACAGAATCCATCCATGTCCTCCCAACTACCCTTCATGCTCACTGAGTAAAACAGCACATTGTATTTGGACGGGATTGCTCTTATCCAGTTAAATTGCACGGGCTTCAAGATGTCACCACTTAATGTCCAAATGACTATTATCACACTCAAAATGTTGCCCTATCACTGTAGTTTGATAATTCTTATGCTTGAAGGCCACTGTAACTATATATTACACTAGGCTACAAAGTTTTCAGGATAGGAACAATGTAATATTGTCTCAATACCCATCAACTAGTACAACTCTCACAAATAGACACATAAACACATATGTTCACCTCCAGTTCCAATCATAATATGTATACTAGAACCTAAGAAGTGGTTGTTTCTACCAGACTTCAAACTCTATTACAAAGCTGTAATATTAAAATCAGCTTGGTACTGGCACAAAAACAGAGCCATTGACCAGTGGAACAGAACTGAGAACCCAGATATAAAACCGTCCACAGATAACCATCTAATCTTTGACAAACCAGACAAAAACATACACTGGGGAAAAGAATCTTTATTCAATAAATGGTGCTGGGAAAACTGGATAGCCACATGTAGAAGACATCAGGGTTTCTTTTAAACCAATCTCTGCCTCTGATCCATACAACATTATGCTACAGAACCAGATGTCACTGTGAATGAGAGAATAGGACCTTCATAATCCCTACATATTGAAAAATCTAATAAAATTCCATTCATTTACTCACTTGTTTACGAAATATTTATGGGCATCTACTATGCCTATTAAATGTTCTGGTGTATATTAGAAGTAAAATTAATTTACATAATAAATCTATGCAAACTTCTTTATTTTCCACTTAAAATAAATTTATAAGGTTCATAAGGGTTATGTAACAGTTTTTTATTCTATGAATCCTCCACAGATGATCAAATCTCCTTAATTGATTTTCGTTTTTAGGAAAAATAGCAATTAAAATGCCTGAGGATATAACTAGGCATACCAAATAATGAAATTAACAAGGTTCAGTGGCTCTGCATGACATTATAGTCTTTTTCCTAACAAGGAAATAAATTTTATCCCTAAAAATTACTAAGTATGAACTTAGGTTGGAACAAAAATAAATCCAGTGTTCAAGTTCAGACACTGCTTTTTGAAAAGAAAACTATTAGTGTAAGTTCCTTGAGATTCCTGCCTTTCCCATGCTCTGTACTTCACAAAGATAGCGTCAACTACCACTTGAGTGTGCAATGATTTGTTTCACTCAGTTAGTGCTAATCAAGACTATGAGAGATGCAAAGTAGTAAAGAATGGTGCTTGCTACCCTTTGAAGAAATTAAACTGGCAAGGGTACTGCTTTTCTACCTTAGGGAATCTGAAATGCTAATTAACTAACTAAACTTCTGGACTCTAATCCTAAACTTGTCCCATTTCCATATTACTGGATCCAGATACTTTCCCCCCAAACTCAAGGAATCTTCTGTTGAGGGTAAATCTGCTAGAGTGCTAAAAGTATAGCTATGACAGGTTTTAAAACCCCAGCAAGGCAAGGTGTGGTGTCTTACACCTGTAATCACAGCATTTTGGGAGGCCTACGTGGGAGGATCACTCAAGGCCAGGAGTTCAAGACCAGCCTTGGCAACATAGGAAGATCCTTATCTCTACAAAAAAAAAAAAATTGAAAAATAAAAAATTATCCAGACATGGTGGCATGCGCCTGTAATCCCATCTACTTGGGAAGCTGAGACAGGAATTCGAGATTGCAGTGAGCTATGATGGTGCCACTGCACTCCAGCCTGGACGACAGAACAAGACCCTGTCTCTAAAATAAAAGAATAAATAACTAAATAAAACCCCAGCAAGCCCCTGCTCGTGGGCGCAGATTAGGAACCCAGGCTTCCCAGATGTTGATCACTCAATATACTTTTTCCTTTAAGACCATCTCCCTTTTCCTGAAAGGATTGGATGTGAGAGTGGACGTGAAGGTGCAATTTGTCACTCTAAGATGGTTTGTAGATGATGACTGTCAATAAGGTTCTAGATGGGGCAGACGAGGAAGACAGGTGAGGGGCTCAAATTCAAAATCCCATCTAGAAATGGTCCATTTGGTGATTCTCCACTCAGTCATTCTACAAGCGTTTTTCTTTTCGCCTGGTAAAATCCTGGGAACATCTTGTTATTTGTTGATGGCTTCTCAGGGACATTAAATCAGACAGCCTGTGCTCCTGCTGATTTGACATGATAAATTGGAAAATTAATTCATATTTTCTATTTATATTGAAATATATTGATCCTCCTCTTCAGTCATCTGGGTTTCATTTGTGTCTAATCTTACTTAATTAGATGCCAGTGTGCTGTTGCTATTTGTTACATGAAGAGTGAATGGGGAAATGCTCTACAGGTAGATTGTGAGCAGTGCTGCTTTTGCGAACATGAACTACTCTGAGCTTACACGACTCCCAGGTGTGTCGTTTATAAGTGCTACACTAGGACATCTACTTTGTTTGCTTTGACCAGTTAGCTTTGATGTCCATTATATAAAAATGTACTGTGATAACCAGGAAGATGGAGGAATTTACAGAAAGCAACGACAGTATCATTTACTAATGTAATTTTAAGAGAAGATTGAGCTTTCTTTGGTACTTCAAAATTGAAAGAGAAACTGTCAAATTCAGTCAAGTACATTTTCTATTTAAAGACCATAAGGGTCCGTTAAATAATATGCAAGTATCACAAGTGTCACTTTCTGAGCTGCTGCCATAGGCGCTTTTATTTTTGAATATCGAGGTTTCCCAGGATGGTGTTTTTGGTCCTCTCATTAATTCAACAATTATTTATTGCATTCTGTCCTTTCCTTTATTCTCTCTCTCTCTCTCTGGGACAGCTTATCTCGAGTCTTGACTTTCTCCACCATGACTTCAGCCATAACCTCACATGGTTTTCATCCATCTCAGTGCTCAGTCTTTATCTCTTTACTCATATTCCCAGTTGTGCCCCCCACATTTCCATCAGAGACCCTAAATCCCAAGCTCAAACTCATGACCCACACTGACTGCTGCCCAAATAGCAAAACCTATATATTTTCTTAAATATTGCTACCCTATTTTAAGAATAGGATCGTATTCTCATAGATATTAAATTCTTATATTAAGACTATAAAGAATACTCTCCTATTCTTTATCCTTGGTCTCAGAGATTCCCAGTTGCCCCATTGGAAAAACTTGCATGGAGCCTTAAATACCCCTGTTCTGCCCTAACTCTTTCTAATCAGTGATTCAGCCAGGCCAAGTCTGCCTCCTAAATAGCTCTTTTATTCACTCCTTTTGCTTCCACAGCACCTCTATTGCTTTAGTTCAGGCTTTTCTCATTTTTTGCCTAAACAAATGCAATTAACCCTTCATCTGGCCCCAGTCTTCCAGTCCGTCCCATGACCTCAGAATCCTCTTTTGAGGTTCACAGTCTAGATCAGATTACTGTCTCGTTGGGAATTCTTCGAAGATTTCCCTCAGTTACACTTTTGCACTTACACCTGGTGACTTCTGTACCCTCATCTCTGAACAAGTCTCTCTGTGGTCCCGCAGGCAACGTGTTGTGATCTCATACTCCATGTCTTTACATGTCTTGTTTGCTTCTACCTGAAAGGCCCTTTCTTGCCTCGTTTGTTTAACTAATTCCTACATCTCTTTCGTAACTCAAGATAAACATCTCTGGGACATTTCCCAAGACACTCCATCTATATAGGCGTGTTGTTATTGTGCTGCCTGTTGGTATTCCAAGAACATTTTGTGCATGCCTTCTATATGTTTATCTGATAACCTTGTTGGTTTCCTCACATAGTGGCTGCCTTGAGAGCAGGAACTGTGTCTTATTTATCACTCTCTTCTCAGTGATGGGCATATTAAATTTGATTCAATAAATATTTACTGGGCACCTACTATGTGCCAGACATTAAGTACTTGCAAGACAACAATCCTGCATGCATGAATTTATGTTCTAATCCTGCATGCATGAATTTATGTTCTACCACATAATATTTACCAGACAGTGAGAAAGAGAGAGAGCAAAAGAGGAAGGGAAAAAAGGAGAGAAAGAATTGAGATTAAATTGGAGGATTGTAATTTCTGTGAAAGGAAACAATAATGGGTGTTCTGTTTGGGAATTTGAGATTTCCAAATCATCAGCTTGTGGAAAGGGAAGTAGGCCTCCTGCAAATTCCTCAAGAGGTGCTTTTCTTCTCGTGCTGCCAATTGCTTCATAACTTCATTATAAGAATCAACTGCCTATGGATGTCAGCATTATTCCCATTTTCTTTCTATTAATAAATATTTAATAAAACTTGCAGTAAAGAAAATTATATGAAGTTATATAATTTTTCAGAAATTTAAGAAAGACTGGTTAGTAATACTTACTGCTTTTAAGAGTGCAGTAAAAAACTCTCCCACTACTGTTGGGGGGATTGTCACTTGATGTTACCCCAAGGCAATACTGAACAAAGAAGTGAATGCCTGCCTAGGCTTGCAGCTTTTCCTCCAAATCAATGCCTGATATAGTCGAGGCATTTGAAAGTTTTATGTTTCTTTTTGGTAAGTGTCCATACTTATAAAAATATACTCTCTGTTTTCTATGATTTACAGAAAGAGTGTCCTAGTGGTAGTGAATTCTACCATGTTTATAAATTTGATTTATAAAATGAAAGATTTAATTTTGAACTCAAATTTGAACATTTGATTTTCCTGGAAAGTATTTTATACCACGTTTTTTTTTTTTCCTTTTCATAGTGTAATATTATGCACTGTTAGGGCTATATATAAGGCATTCTTAGGAGTATTACATTAAAGATATGCATATTTTTAAAAATAGTTTTAGAAGATACTTTAAATATTGGATTATGAGAAAAATATTTTAAAAATGAATTTGTGTATTAATGTATGTACTTGTTCATGTGTGTGTTCATGGGCACATAAGAGAGGGAGACAAACGTTATAGCTATTTAGTTTAGTACTTTAAAAGGCATTAAGTTTGGTTATGGAGACTTTTCCTGAAGTTTTCCAGCAGATTGTAAACATACTACTTTAAAAGGTACCACTTTGGGCCAGTTAGGTCTGGAGCTGGCGAGTTGAAGGACTACACCCACTTGGAATCTGGAGGTATCTAGCTGATGCCAAGCGTTGCAGAGCAGGGGCTGCAGGGTGACGCTTGCTCTCCTAGAAGTGGACAGAGCCTAATGTCCTGCTAGACCATTCCGAAATGAGCGGTCTGGCGCCCCCTACCGCCTTAGCATTTCAACGTGGGCAGCGCGTATGTGCGCGGTCTGGAGCCAACACTTTTGTTTGCCCCTTTGTAGCTCCTGCTATGCTTGTTCATGTACCTCACCAACCTGTCAGAAACAGCCAGGGCATAGTCACTTGTCCTCATCTTGACTGAAAGTGGGAAAACTTTATGAATTTCTCTCGCATTCATCAATTGTGTTCAGATACCTTTTCTGTATGGTGTTTCTTATAACCTCCTACCTTCAAATGCTTTACATTCCAAAACCTCAGGGTAACTGACAGCTACCTCTTCTTCCAGGGCAGACATATCCATGGAGGGTTTTATCTTTATGCCCTGTTCTTTTCCTCAGCACCCCTCCCAAATAAAACCCTAACTTGATTAATGCTATCATTCCTTCTTCATCGGGACTTACGGTTTTACCTACCCATTTTTTTTTTATTTCAGCATATTATGGGGGTACAGATGTTTAGGTTACGTATGTTGCCCTTGCCCCCCCTCTCCCTCTAAGTCCAAGTTTCGAATATGTCCATCCTTCGGGTGGTGCGCATTGCACTCTTTGTGAATGCATACACCCGTCCCCTCCTCCCTCCTCCCCCCGCCCCCTCCCCCCTGCTCAACATCCAATAGATGTTATTCTTATATGTGCACTTATGTGTTGATCAGTTAATACCAATTTGATGGTGAGTACATGTGGTGCTTGTCTTTCCACTCTTGGGATACCTCGCTTAGTAGAATGTGTTCCAGCCCTTTCCAGGAGTATACAAGAGGTGCTATGTCACCATTGTTTCTTAAAGCTGCATAGTACTTCAGGTACCTACCCATTTTTTGTTCGACCTTATCATTAAGGATGCTCCCAGTGAAATGTCCTCCCGTGAGATTTCCAATTCGAGACCAGGAGGCGAGTGGCTGCCTAAGCATATGGTACCTCACCATATCTCACGCAGGAACTCTTTTTTAAAAATAAAAGACCCTATCCTGTTTACAGTCTAATGGGTAATGACAATGTTTTAATTTTTTTTCCAGTTAAATATTTCTTGAGGCTATTGTTGTTTCTTTCAGAGCTTTGAAATACTGCCACTGGCTTCTCTGGGAAACGGGCTGCTCCCTCAGTGGTACTGGTGGATTTGGGGGTTGTCATGACGTGGAAAGGTGTTTTTACTGGGCTCATGCGCACCGTTGAAGTGGAGGAAGAGGAAAATGGACAAAGTAATGATTAGAGGCCAAAAGGTTCACCAAAATAACTCGGAATGTCAGTGTGAAATCTGACACCAGATATCATTAATAAGATAAAAAAAAAAACACAAACACTTTTGAATTCTGCTTGCAAATTTCTAAGGCCTTATTATGTTCCTAATGCTTTGCCTAGTGGGTGACTATGATCTTTCCTGGGATAATGTTATAGAGAATGGGAGGAATCACATGGTGAAGGTCATACAGAATAGAAAAGGCAGATAAAACCATGGAATTTTTTTTTTTTTTGACACAAGGTCTCCCTCTGTCACTCTGGCTAGAATGCAGAGGTGTCATCATAGCTCACTGCAACCTCAAAATCCTGGGCTCACTTGAGCCTCCTGTCTCAGCCTCCCAAGTAGCTGGGACTATAGGAATACACCACTGTGTGTGGCTATTTTTTCTATTTTTTGTAGAGATGGGGTCTCATTCCTGCTCAGGCTGATCTCAGATTCTGGCCTCAAGCGATCCTCCTGTCTCAGCCTCCCAAAGTGCTAGGATTACAGTCATGAACCACAGAGCCTGGCCCAAAACCATATGATTTAAAACTCATCGGCTGGTCCAAGGTTAGTGAGTTATCTCACTTGATTATTCACAGTGAGTTACAGATCGAACTTCTTGTTCTACTCTTTCCCCCCTT
>CAUYSK010097366.1:0-24875 GCA_963575035.1 Avahi laniger | reverse complement strand
AATATTTGATAAACAAATGGATTAGTTTTAAGTAAGGTATCAGACTTGAGCCATGCAAAATTGAACCCATCGCCCCAGTTCTGCCTCCTTTCATGCCTTGAGGGATAAGTTTGCTAAGGAGTAGCCCATCCATGGGCCCCTCGTACGTCCTTTCCTTATCGCAGTGTGGTAGGTGGGAGCGTGGGCTTTGGCTCCTGACTTCATGCTCAGCCAGGCTCCATGATATGCTTGCTGTGTGAGCTTTGCAAGTTCCTTAACCTCACTGTGCTTTGGTTTCCTCATCTTCATTAGGAGATAAAGGTATTCACTTCTTAGGATTTTGTGGGTACTGTGATCTTAGAAGAGTGCCTGGTATGTAGTAAACATTTTAGAGGTGTTAGGGCTGCTATTCTAGAATAATAACAAGGTATTCTATCATCACTTATATGTACCTTTTATCTCTAGCACTACCTTGGTTTCTTTCCTTAAGCATAAAAACAATTCTCTGCATTAAACAAAACCCTTGCCTTAAAACTGGCACACTTGTCTTGATGGTAGCACTGAAAATTAGCCCTGTCCCTTTGGAGAGTGATTGGGCAAGATAGATCCAATCATAAAAATACTTGCATTCTAACTCAGGAATTCCATGTCTGGAAATCTTTTCTAAGGACATACCTTTAAATGTATAAGAGACTGTATCTATGCAGATGTTACATTGTAATGTCCATGGTTAGAAGGAATGGTTAAATCATGTCTTGTACTTACACATTGACAGGTGATGGGTTTGAAGACCATGTATAATACTTGTGATAGAAAGTACAGTATTGTATATGCATTATGATTAAAACCATGTTAAGGAATACAGATTCACATTCAGGTATTTCCCTAGAACAGGACTTGTAAGGGCTCCTTTTAATCATTTATGCAAAGCTGGTTCTAAAGGCTCAGATTTTATCCTGAAATTAGGTGTTCCGTATACCTTGTTATAAGCCATTATTTTTGATATATGGCTTTAGGAATTCCAGGTTTAGTCAATTCTGTGGAATGGGATGGCTGTGGGGTTTACAAAGATGTAGCTCACTCTGTGTACTCAAGGAATAGTTTTGTATGAGGGATAAGCAAGTACGAAAACCAGTACTTGCCAGGTAACGTTTACAGTTTGGGCTCCTGGGTGCCTGATGATTGATTTTTGTAGAATGTAGATGTCTCATATTACCTCTTGGATACATACAGCCTGGTAGTGCTGTATTTAAATACCATTGTGAATTCTAAGATGGAACCTCTGAGCAATGAGTTCTTGAAAACCCTGCGTGTGTTTCCAAAGCCCATTCTCTGTATTACTCCATGTCTGTTAACAGACAGCAAAGGATTTTTCCATCGTGCATCTCCAGCCACCCAACCCTCCTGAGGCAAAATTCAGAGTTTCTATGAAATGACTTTAGAGAATATTCCTTAAAAAGGAAAAATGGGAGCCTGGGCAACAGAGCCGGAACCCATGTCTAAAACAAACAAACAAAAAAGTTAGCTGGACTCTGTACCATGAGCTTGTAGTCCCAGCTACTCAGGAGGCTGAGGTGGGAGGATCTCTTGAGCCAGGAGTTTGAGGCTACTGTGAGCTATGATCCTGCCACAGCACTCCAGCCTGGGAGACAGAGCGAGACCCTGTGTCTTGAAAAAAGGGGTGAACTCCCTCCCTTAGTCATTCCCCCAGTATTTTGGAGCTTAGTTTGAGAAGTACTCTCTTTTCTGACCTATAGTTTTTGTTTTTTGTTTTTTTTAAGGCACTCTGTGGAAGTTGGATGCATTCTTTCTGTCTGTTTTCAGAGGCCTATTGGGCAGGGGACGGGAAGAGTCCTATGCCTCTGCCTATGTTCACACCCTCCTGGTCTTGGCACCTTTTCCAGTTCAATAGCCATGGAAGCAACTTTTACATACTTTTATGTTCGTGTGACATATGTGATAAGGCATGTCTGTTTTTATACATCATAGTTCTGTAAGTTTTATGTAAGAATAACAAGTAAGAAAATGGGTCTGTTTTTTCCGCTTAGAATAGGTACTTCAGTATGGGCCGTCTGCCTGGTTTTTGGTCGAGCATTACTGCCTCACCCCTGTTAGTAGCCCATTAATAGTGCCCCAGCCCAAATCCAGAGCCCCACGGACACTCTTACGTTGATTGGATCTAACGCGTGACCTCTAAAGTCCCTTCAAACGCCAGTCTAAAGTCCACAACAGATTCTGGGCCCAGCCCCAGAATTCTGATTCCGTGGACCCTGGGATCTTAACAGGGGCCCTTCTGAGAGTCTAGGATGTGTAGGTGCTAATAAACCTCCATTTTATTTCATTGCAAGAGACTAGGACTTTATCATAGCAAACTTACAAAATATAGTTACGAGGAAGAGGTTGGCAACCATGGAAACCTAGCTGGAGCTTTACCCATGCCTGTCTTTGTGTGGGGGGTTTGTTGGGGATGGGGAAAGTGCCACCACCTGGTGTGATCTGTTGGAGATTTAAAGTTTTAATTTCGTGGGTTTTTGCAGCAGATGTCCCTGGTTCCCTGCATCACGTCCTCAGTCTACCACTGATTTCAACCAAAACATAAGATTTTTGGGCCTGGTGCCGTGGCTCATGCCTGTAATCCTAGCACTCTGGGAGGCCAAGGTGGGAGGATTGCTTGAGGTAAGAGTTCAAGACCAGCCTGAGCAAGAAGAGTGAGACCCCGTCACTACTAAAAATAGAAAAAAATGAGCTGGGCGTGGTGGCGCATGCCTGCAGTCCCAGCTACTCGGGAGGCTGAGGCAGGAGGATCACTTGAGCCCAGGAGTTTGAGGTTCCTTTGAGCTAGGCTGATGCCACGGCACTCTAGCCCGGGCAATAGAGTGAGACTCTGTCTCAGGAAAAAAAAAAAAAAGATTTTCGCAGTTTCTCTGAGTCTGACCAGCTCCTTCCCACTTTCTGCCTCAGGGCTTTCAAACCCTGAAAGGGAAGGGGAGAGATAAACCCCAGGCAACCTTCCATCAGTGGGGGATTCATGTTCTACCTCCCTCAAGGGTCCCATGGAATTGCCCCCACTTTCCAGAAGTGATTTTGATCATGTGTCCTTATTGGGCTTTTCCCCTTCCCTGTGGCACCTTTCCTCCCTCACTTCTATTCCCTGGGCTCATCTCCTGTTTAATCTTGATAAAACCTGTATACAAGTAATGTGTCAATTGAGCTGACTTTACAGTTTAAATGCAAATAAAAGCCTTCCCTGATTACATGAGTTTTTTCTTAATGTCTCTGTCTATCAATAATAGCACTTAAAATAACGTGTGGGGGAGGAAGTTGAAGAGAACATACTGTGCAGTGCAAAATAGCACATATATTGCTAAAGTTTAAAATAAATTTATGCATACTCTGTAATGAGATCATTATGTGAGAATTTATTTTTCTTGACCTCCATTTCTTACATTTCATTTAGGAGAGGGGTGGAAGGGTTAAGAAAACTCAGAAGATAGTTGGCACAGAGAGACAGCACTAGATGTGCCTCTTATGCATTTATATGTTATCTTGTTCTTGAGCAATTCTGGGTGGCTCTTTCTATAAGACTAGATTACAGAATATAATGATAGAAAGCTATTAAGAATGCTACAGTGCAGAAAGGGGGAAGATTTGCACAGATGGTTAGGATATAAATTGCCAAAGATCAGAAAAATCCTGGTAAGATACATTTCAAGGGTATCATTTAAAAGACAACTTGTGTGCCTAAAATGTGAGATTTCCTTTTACCTGGCTAGAAGGTACACATATTTCTTCTTTTAGCTGAGACTGGACTCTAGGAATTAATAGTTGAAGTGAAAAGTAAACTTGTTCCAGATAATCACTTGCATTCTTGATGATTAAAATCGACATCTGAGCAGTTCCCACGGAGGCTTCTATATTGTGGGCACTCAGTAAAGATTGTGGAGCAAATGAGAGGGAATATGCTGAGTTGCCTAAGATACGTCTGAGACTGCCGTCCCGGTGAGCGAGAGTGGGTTAAACTGAACAGGCTTAGACCAGTAGATGCTGTTGCCTCATTCCCACCAACCTGAGACTGCAGCTCTTTATTTTGGTCTGTAGACTTATTTTGTGGGAGATCAGGCATCCCTGGAAAACACTCTTTCTTCAGTCCAGGATTTTGTATGCAGCACCAGCAGTGTGCTATTTTATGTAAATTGTATATAGACAGTGATTATCTAATGGTAGTCATTGGATTATCTAGTACTTCGACCTCTCAGTTAACATTTCAGCTCACACCCAGAGAGGAAGTGACTTGATCAAGATGAAATGATATGGCAGGGACTAGAACACAGGTCTCTGTTATATAATAATCTTTTTGTCTCATTTCTGAAATGGCTCCCATCTCTACCCCTGGCCAGGGAACAAAACAAGGCACTATTTTTCTGAACTAGTTCTAAGTGGTTTTTAGAATTAGTAAGGATTATAGGTTCGGTATTTGATTTAAGATAGTACCAGGAAATTTGACAGTTAAATGTTTATACAAATAGATGATTTAGAAAATCAAGACTAATAGATGGGCAAAGTACATAAGCAAACAAGTGAAAGATTGTAAACCTCTGGATATTGAGCACTATGGGAATAGTTTAGGAAGCAGCACAATGATTTTGATGGGCTTTTTTGCAGCTAATAAAATTCTAGTTGTGATAACCTAGAAAGAAATAAGTGTTAAAAAAAACTTTTCTAAAAACAAAATTGGTTTCCTAATCAAATGTGTGTTTCTCTCCTGTAGGGCCTCTGTTATGCACCTAAAGCCATATCGGAAACTCCAGAAGAAAGAGTGCCCTCTGGAAGTCAGCAGGGAAACGCTGAGAACTCCTATGAGCCACCAAAAGGCTGTAAGTGATGAAAAATGCAGAGCTAGCTACATGAAACCCAGTGTTTTTCCTTCAGTCTCTCTTGGTAAAGCATCATCTCAAAAGCCTTTTGGGATCCTTTCTCCAAATGTTCTGTGCAGTATGAGTGGGAAGAGTCCTGCAGAGAGCAGCTTGAATGTTAAAACCAAAAAGAATGCACCATCTGCAACAATCCACCAGGGCGAAGAAGAAGGACCACTTGATATCTGGGCTGTTGTGAAACCTGGAAATACCAAGGAGAAAATTGCATTCTTTGCAGCCCACCAGTGTACCAATAGGATAGGATCTATGAAAATAAAAAGCTCCTGGGATATTGATGGGAGAGTTACTAAAAGAAGGAAAAAATCAGGGGATCTTAAAAAAGCCAAGGTACAGTTAGAAAGGATGAGAGAAGTCAACAGCAGGTGCTACCAACCCGAGCCTTTTGCGTGTGGCATCGAGCACTGTTCTGTGCATTATGTGAGTGACAGTGGGGATGGAGTCTATGCCGGGAGGCCTCTGTCGGTTATACAGATGGTCGCCTTCCTTGAGCAAAGAGCTAGCGCTCTGCTAGCTAGTTGTGCGAAAAACGGCACAAACTCATCTGCTGTTGTGAGGTTTTCTGGCCAATCCAGAGGAGTGTCCCCAGCCTCTGAGCACTTCTCTGCCCCAGGAGCATGTGAAGAACCTATAGAAAGAGGAAATCCTGAAGGTGGTGAAGCACAGGGCGAACCAGTCCGTGTCCTCGACATGGTAGCCAGGCTGGAGTCTGAGTGCCTGAAGCAGCAGAGCCAGCGTGAGCCTGGGAGCCTCTCGAGGAATAACAGCTTCCGTCGAAATGTGGGCAGGGTGTTGCTTGCAAAGAGCACCCAGGCTGATGAGGGCAAAACAAAAAAAGGCGCCGTGGAGGCACCTGATGCTCAGGTGAATCCTGTTGGGTCTGTATCTGTAGCCTGTGTCCCCTCAAAAACTGAGGATTCTCCTAAAGGGGACACGGCCTGGGATGGTGCTTCTCAGGGCTGTCTCTCATTGCCATCAGGTGTGAATTTCCACATGGACGATGCAGAATTAGAGCCAGGTCCACAAACTGCCATGAAAAATAGCAACAGGTATGATGTGGAAATGACAGATGAACTTGTTAGGTTACCTTTTTCTTCTCACACCTGTCCCCAAGCCACTGAATTGCCCGCAGATGCTGTTGATAGTATGAGTAGAGAGCTTGTGCCACTTACAAGCCACACTCCTGATCAGAGAAGAAAAGTATCTTTGTGCATTAGTATCACTGTGTCCAAGGTGGAGAAAGACCAGCCTTCTAGTTTAAACTCCTGTGAAGACCCACTTCCAGGGATGTTGTTTTTTTTGCCTCCTGGTCAGCACCCATCAGACTGTTCCCAGCTGAACGAAAGCACAAGAGAGTCCTCAGAGCCGAGCCGGCGCGCTGCTGCTGCTGAGGGTGACAGCGCATCTGGGGAGAAAAGTGGTTCCGCTGAGCCGTTTGTAGCACCAGCTACTTCTGTGCAAAGTACATTACCGGTACTTGAGGCATCCAGTTGGAAGAAGCAGGTGTCTCATGATTTTCTGGAGACCAGGTTTAAAATCCAGCAGCTTTTGGAGCCTCAGCAGTACATGGTTTTTCTGCCCCACCACATTATGGTAAAAATCTTCAGGTTACTTCCCACTAAGAGTTTAGTGGCTCTTAAATGTACCTGCTGCTATTTCAAGTTTATTATTGAATACTACAATATCAGGCCAGCAGATTCTCGCTGGGTTCGAGATCCACGCTATAGAGAGGATCCTTGCAAGCAGTGCAAGAAAAAGTATGTGAAAGGGGATGTGTCCCTGTGCCGGTGGCACCCCAAGCCCTATTGCCAGGCATTGCCGTATGGGCCAGGGTACTGGATGTGCTGCCATCGGTCTCAGAAAGGCTTCCCTGGCTGTCAGCTGGGGCTTCACGACAATCACTGGGTTCCTGCCTTCCACAGCTTTAATCGGGCAATCCATAAGAAAGCGAAGGGGACTGAAACTGAGGAGGAATACTAAAGTCCATGTGAGAGCCAACAAAAGGACCCATTTTTAAAGCCACAAAACACCATTCAAGTGAGTGTTGCCTCGAGAGTTATCACTCTAGGAGAATCTGTACTTCATCAGGACAGCCACTGCTCAGGCATTTTTAAAACTCTTAATTTACGAGCTGTACAGGAAAATTAGTCTCAGTGTTTTTATACTGGCATCTCGCATTGGATCCAGGGTAGTATCCCACAGTTTGATTTACTTGGCTGTTTTCCTAAATCAAATCCATCCTCAAAGGATGAAGACTTGCTGCCATCAAGAACGTTCAGAAGAGTTCACTGCAGACTCTGCAGGCAGTCCTCAGAGATTCTAGAAATGTTTTGAGCACTGGCACCATATTTGAAGTAAGGGAATAGCGTCCTATGAAAAGAATAGCAGGACTCTCGGATGAAAGGTATTTCTTAAAAAGGAAAAGTCAGGCACCTTACCTTAGACCTTGTATGCTCGATCCTGTGAGATTGACGTTTGTGGTTGGAGATGGATTTCATGCCCTGTGGTGTTTACAGTGTATATAATGGTTGTGTTTTCATAGGGCTATGAAAGTGCACATTAACCCCGAACGCCTTTACCTTTAAGTGAGTGCTTTGGCCCCTCTGTAAATAACATGATTAAAATCCAGTTGTATATAATGGACAGCTGGCTGAACAACATAATCACCACAATGCAGCTAGGATAGTGTTGCGGCTATAATTGAGTGTTTTTTGATTGTCTAGCCTCAAATTTGTATATCCTGTATAAAATATAAATGTTTCCTAAATAAACTATGAATGTTTCCTGTATAATATATGAATGTTTCTGAGAAGAAACTCTAAATAGTTAAAAGGCTAACCTGTTCAAAGGATACCAAATAATGGTCTAACTGGACAACCTGAAAATTAGCATAGAGAACAATCTTTTGTTATATTTCTGTGATCCACCAAGATTGAGAGAATATTATATAGTCAGATTATAACATTCTTGTCTATTTTATCCTTTCTGTCTGGTTACATTTTTTTTTTAAACTTCAATAAAAACCTTCATCTTAAATGAGACCTGAGTTTTACAAAGACTTTTTCTTCCTTTTGTGATATAGTATTGAAAAAGGTTCTTGTGAATTGAGTCATAAGCGTTAAAAAAAATTTTTGAATTGGAGTTGAGGAGATGTTTTCTGCCACAGAAAAGAGACCATCTTAACATTGTAAGTTAAAGTTTCTGCAACTCTTCAACACTTACTTTGAGTTGTCTGCCCAGCACCCCCAATTTTCCTGTTTGGTGTGACGTGTTGTTATCTAGGATATTTTACAACTTGTCCGGGTATAATCAATCCTTTAGAAGTCATTAAAGATACCTATTCAGGCCTGTGGTCACATAATGCTTGGTGGATAGGCTGGAAGGTTTGGGGCCACAGACAGCTACTGGGGGTACCTAAAAACTAGGTTGGCTTGAAATCGAGTACTCTCCAAAAACCCTGCGATCAGCATAAGCTCCAGGCTTGTGGAGAACAGATGGTAAATGTTCTAGTGGGCGGTGGGTGCCTGCTCGGCTGGAGCCTGCAGGCGCATTGGATTTGTCCGTGACAGGACCAAGAGGAGGCTGAGAATAGCTTGCTTTTCTTTTAAGAGTGGTTTTCCTCGTGACTCGCCCCAGCTGAGGCATGTTGGAAAATGCTTTTAAATCCTGGAGTCCCTTGGGCTGAAGTTTCCCGAGCTTGTTTTATTACCTTTTGATTTGTTCTAAACTGGCAAGCTCAGTAGTGCCTTCCTAATAGGTCTGTTGTGATTCATAATTTAGGATTAAAGGAGATAATGCACATAAAAGACTTTGAATACAGCTTGGTGTGTAAAAAGTGCCCAATGTTAGCTATCATTGTTATCAGCTGTGGTTCTACGTTTGCCCAGCATGGACACAGGTAAACAACTCTTGTTGGTTGGTTTTCACGAGTCAGCCATTCCTGACCTGGTTTTTATGTGGGACACAAAGCTGTGACTGCGGGGGGGGGGGGGGTGTTAAAGTGACCAAGAGCAGAGAGCACAGCAAGAATGCCCCAGCCTCACTTGGCATGCAGGGCTTAGGCCCTCAGAAATCACTGGCGACCTGTTTTGAACTATGCAGCAGGACCTGGTTCCCAGTGCCATCTGCACGAGTGACAGAGGATTTTAGCAGGTGGCTTCAGAGGGCAGCCCCTCCCTGGTTTCCACTTCCATGCAAGCGTAGCTTTCCCTTAGGAGGAAGACGCTGTGCTTCGGGGCCCCCTAGCGCCAAGCGGGTGAAAGCAGCCCCGTTGTTACTTTCCTGCAACAGTGCGGCACTCCCTGCCCCCTGCACTGCTGTGGGGTCGCAGACTTAAAGGAGTGAGTTGGAAGTGAAAAGAGGGCCAAATTAAGATTAAAATTTGCTTTTTTAGGCTCTGTCAAAATGACTCTGGGTTAAAACGGCCATGCTCTGACAGGACCATTCAAATTTTACCACAGACCAACCCTGCCTAAGCACAGTGATGGCTCCGTGCCTTGGCAGCACCTCCTTTGGAAACCCACCGTGTTCCTGTTCACCTTTTCTGGCTGGGTGCCTCTCAGCACCTGTGCCATCTGCCACCACACATCCCTCTTACCTGTCACCATACCGCTGACCCTCGGCACCTGTGAGTTCTGGGTCCAACCAACCGTGGACTGAGAATACTTGGGGAAAACTGCATTTGTGTACAGACTTACTATTTCCTAAACAATACAGTATAATCACATGGCGTTTACATTGCCTTCAGTATTACAGGTAATCTGGAGATGATTTAAAGTATACAGAGGCTGTGTATAGGTTGTATGCAAATACACCTTTTATCAGGTGATACAAAACGGACATCTGTGGATTTTAGTATTCTAGGGAGGCCCTGGAAGCCATTTGCCATGGATACCAAGGGACAACAGTATATGGAGCTCTCTTGTCCACTGGACTCTGGACTCAGAGGCCATCTTGTGCCACCACCCTCAGTACTTCACACATAGTACATGATCCATAAGATGTTTTGCATTCCTTCCTAGTGACCATCTTTTTGTGAGGGGTTCTGGAAGGTTCTGACTGTTCTGGGCCGTACTGTACTTTTCTATCTAGTATGAGAAACCTGAAGCAGGGACAAAAGGGGTCTTGGAGGATCTTTTCCTCTGGCCCCGGCTGGTCCCGTGGGAGCATTCTTGGCTAGGGAAGCTCGTGCATTTGGTATAATCTAGGCTCTGCTGTTACCAGTAGCTCCCCTGGCAGCAGGCTGCGGGTTACGGCGTGGACCTAAGGGTTCCTTTCCGGGGCTTTGTCCAGTCTCCTCCTGTAACGGACTTGTCAGTGCCTCTCTGCCAGTGTTTTTGGGCCAGCCTTGGACACTTTTTATGAGTATTTCCAGATGTTTTCCACAGTTTTGACAGCCATCATTCATTCCTTCTTCACTCAGACTGGCTATTCACCCTCCTTTATCCACTGCTTGCTTCAAAAACATAAAGCCAGTCTGCACCAAACCCTTCTTTCTGCACACCACTGATGGCACCAATAATACGGGCTGATGGTATCTAGCTGCATGTAATGTTTGAATGCATTCTTCTACCATGTGGCATCTGGCACTTCGGGAATCTAATCGTTTCAATCCTTGTTTTTCGTTTGAGTTCAAATAAGCTAGTGTTGCAATCTTTGTCATTTGGTGAAAGTACCTGTGTGGGAAACATGCTGTCCCCTCAACTGACATGCACGCCATTCCAAAGTTTGTGGCCACAGCTAATGTTTGCACAACCTCATGGGAAGACCAAACATTGCGGTTATGCACCCTTGGGTAACATCCAGTGTATTCAAAGGCTGGCCTACTCCAGGTAAAGGGGCAGGGCGGCCATGGCAATAGCTCCTCGGCATTTCTCCTAGCTGGCCTGGCTCTTCCACAGCCGCCACTCTTGGTACCCCCTCCACCTACAGGTGGCCCCCCTCTACAATCATCTAACCTGAAAGGTACAGACTACCCACTGGGACACTGGGGGAGAGCAGTTATGTGGGTGGAGGGGGGAAGGTGTGTAGGGGGAAGAGATTTTCCAAATCAACTCTTCCTCTGAGCTTGAGAGGTCCTCTCTAACATTACCCTTTCTCTCTTGTCCCAAAGTCGAGGCAATTTCCATAGGGGCATCTTAGAGGCCCACTCCTTTCCCAAGGAACCAAGTTACTGTAGGTCATATGCCTCATATGATGGCTACCAAAGAAAAACAGCCTTAGAAAAAGTACCAGTTTCCCAGCTTACCAAAGAAAGACCACTATTATTAATACCACCATGATCTATAATTTAAAAAACTTATTAACAAGCATTTTTTTCCTAGAAAATTTCTTAAAAATTATGACTTGTATAACATGCCTCAGGATTAGATCTCATTCTTGCTACTCTCAATGTAGCAACAGAAGTGAACAGTCAGAATTTGAAAAAGACATACATATTAGCAAAGTACTGTTAAAAGATTTATTGCAGTAATACAATAAAAGTTTAGAAAACATTTGTATGACTCAAACTGGTTTAGAAGTTGCAGAGCAAAGGGAAATTCCTGCAACGTGACACTGCGAGGAGATTCTCAGACACTGCAGTTCTCTGAACAGCATGCCACTGAATGCTCTTTCCCAAATGATACTCAAGTCCTTAAAGGAATCCGTTCACTGTACCCGATATAGTGACATACTGTTCCCCCCCGCCAACTTACAGATGTGCAAAACTTACTTATAGTCCATTACAAAAAAAAATGTCTTTAGCAGACCATCTTAAGCAGCCTATTTGGTGCCTGTGGGTTTTTATTAGTATTACATTTTTTTCAATAAATTTTAAAATGGAAAACATGACCAAGTTCTATGGCTTTTTGTTTAAAAAAAATACCAGCTTCAATTTTTTAAAAAGCTGTTTACATATGGTTCTGGCACCTACATGAAAGATTTTAATGAGCAGCAAAAAGAGTAGAAAAAACAGTGGTTGAAATGTATATTTAGGAATATTTACAGGGTGGATCCAGTGCAAAATTAATGAAACCCGAAATATTTCAGCAGTGTAAGCCAGTATGTTGATGTTCAAAACCACAAAAGGGTTTGATCACTTAACCCTACGTAAAGTGCCTCTAGTTGATATTAACAACAAATATATCCTATCAATCCCTAAATTTCCCACATCCTTGTAAGTTTTGTTGAATTACTCTATATATGAGTTTGTGATCTCTGGATTCTATACTTAAGCTTCATCTAACGTTCAGGGTTGTATAAGACGCTTACTTGAGAAAGCCATGACTACCGTGTATCTCTCGGCGGAAGCCACTGTCTACTTAACTCCCAAGCTTCCAACTCTTTGAGACTGAGCTCTTCCTTCTGAGGGTCTGAGGTACCTAGACAACTCTTATATCTCATAAGATTAAGTTTATTTGGTATTTGTTCAAGTCTACCACATTCACTCCGTAGGAGCTCCAGAACTGGATGGGAAAATGCAAGCCCAGCAATCATGAAGCTGAGCAATTAAAACAGATACTAGCTGCGTAAGAACCCACAAGGAGAAAAGCCTGTTTCCTCCTTAAGCAGAAAATTTATACAGCCAGGGAACCTGGACCCCTGGATAGGAATAAACTCCCCTCTCGTGCAGCTCTACCTGAAACTATACCAAACACCAAATAATACCCATAGCAAAAGCTATATAGCACCTCGGACTTGGAGGCAAATATCAACTATAATAATGACGTGAGAAAAGCAGCTGGGGCATGGTAAACCTCTGAATGATTTATCTGAGGTGCTATCATGCTAATCACACCAAGAGGATAGGGGAATAATGCCTGTTAGGAATTTCTCATAGGACTTCTTTTTGTAGTTTTTATATAAGATTTTTTGCAGTTATTAAAAATAAAACTACTTACATATTTGTACATAATGCCCCTCTCATTTTAGTTTTCTTGTAAGATTGTCACTAAGAATGACAAGACACATTAGCTGAAAGTGATCTCTTGGTGAGAGGAAATTCTTTACATCTGAGCTTTCCCCAGGACAGAGAAGAGTAGTGTCAGCTCTAAGGAGCAGCTCTGCATCTCTGAGCAAAGGTCATGTCCTCGGAGCAACAACGTCCTCCAGGAAACAAGCGGGATGGTGGTTTCCCCTGTAAACACCTGCCACTCACTGAATCCCTTAGAAAGAAATTGGACACTGCAAGAATGACTAGAGGCCACTTAATTAAGTGGCTTTTCACCTGTGCCCAGGCAGGCATTTTGCTTACATGGGGAACGACCTTAATGATTTACTTTCACTCAGAGAAAATAAATTCAATTTCAAAATGCACATAGTGTGGATGGTGGGAATTCGATAACTTAAGTAAGAATGAGCAGTTCCCCTCAGAATACAAAAAAATAGTTAGAAAATCTCTAGGACATTATTGCAGCTAGGATTTCTTCCATTTATGGAGGTGGGCCCTAAAGAAAAAAAGACCTTAGTTTTCTTTGGTGTGTGGGGAGGAAAGGAAAACAGGAATGTCTGACGAACTACGACAGAGCAGCACAAATGAAATATGTTTTAAAGTACCCCCTCCCCCAGAAAAGGCCACCCCTCCCAAACAAAACCAAAATTCTTGCCCTAAAAACCAAAGATGACCAAAGTGTAAAGAAATAAAGATTTCAAATTGCCTGCTGGTTCTCTGTACAAAAAAACAATGGCAGAAAAACAAACTCATGTTATAGAGTTTTTATCTTTTAAGTCCTAATCATCAAGAATCACTTCTTATGATTCAATCAACCTCTAAAACTTCAAGTGTCAGGAATAGTCTCAGCAAGACAAGGACCAACACACTGACCCGTGTATGGGGGGCCCTGTGGCCTGGGACCAGAAGGAACCTCAGCACAACTGGCCACATGCACAGGTCCTTCTGCCAACACTGGTCTGGGTAGAAGGATCTTTGACCCCTCTGTTCTATTAATTATCATAAGCATGTTGATCACTATCACAGGCCACTTGACAAATAGAAATGTTTATCTCCCTGCTTAAAAAAAAACCAAAACAACAGTTTAACCTTTTTGTTCCAGGCACTATCTTAACTAAACAGATATGGTTTACTAGAATGTAGTGAGAGAACTTTCTCGATGCAAACCTGGCACGTTTTGGTCCATGCTTGTTAACGGTGTCCAGTGTAGGCTTTAAACCAGGAGGTCACTGAGGCTGCTGCAGAGGAAATCATCCCACCTGCACTGCTGCTCGCGATGGGTGGAGAGGCCTGGCTGCTCTGGCTCTGGGAGACTTCCACGGGCTGGGAAGGGATGTCACAGAATCGGGGGCTTGGCAGGTTCTCCCAGTCTGTGCCCAGGTCAGTTTCCTCATCACTTATGTGCTCGTCTCCACTCTCATCTGATTCTCCAGCAACTCCGGGATCCACGAACTCCATGGACTCCTCAAGGTCTGCTCGCACTTCAAAGGGTCCCGACCTGTGTGCAGACAGTGGGAGACCTCTTTAGGACGAGCACTATTCTCACAACCCGGGATAACATGCCTGTGCTGTCTGCCCCAAGACCCTCTACCTGATGGGATGGAGGGACACCTATGCACACACCATTTCCTGTCTGTACGGCACTCACTGTTGATCTACAACTGAGACTTTCTTTACTCAAATAAAAACCTCCATCCAAGTAATGAATAAAATCCTGATACCACGCTTTTCCTCAATTCACTCACTTTGTGAAGACCTGGGATGGGGGGCTTGGGGGGAAGAAACCTCATCCACTGAGATGGTCCAAGGTGGTTCAATGTATGATTTCCCGGTACAGAAAAAAAAAAAAACTATATAGATGTTCCCTGTGCCTCATGGAAGCCCCAAATTATTAAACTCTTAAGATTCAAAGAAGATAAATGATATGGTTACATGCATGTAAGCAAAGCATCCTTGCATTGTTATCAACAGCAGGCTCCTGCATACACATTTTAAAATATCGTCACATAATTTTCTAAGGACACAGTTATTGCATAGGATGAGAAAACTGTTTAGAATATACTCATCTGCCACAGTATGTATTTCTGCACTGTGTTTCAGGAGAAAGCTATTTTTATTTCCCAGAAGTCCCCAACGACACTCTCACTGCCAAGTCCAGTAATCCTTCCTTAGGCCCCATCCTCTGTGCGGCTCCTCACACCACTCTGGGGACCGTGTCAGATGAAAGCTCACGGGGGCCTTTCAGATGCTCCCGGCTCTGCCTCGGGGCAGCCGGGCTGCATCCTCTTGGCCCAGTGCCCTGCAGGGTGGGGCCGCGGCACCCCCATCCCTGCTGCTGCCCCAAGATAAGCACACGAGGCCTCCGTTCATGTAAGGGTTTTGCTGATAAATACTCTGGGTTAAACAGCAGAGGTCAACGAAAATAGACAGAAATGAGAAATACCCTAGAATCGTACAGCCTGCCATTTTAGTCTATAGTCCAACATGCTTTGTAGCCCTCGGAGTGATAAAAGGCCAGTGCCGGGCCTCCAAGGCACCGCACCAGGATCCGCACCATCTGACTCATTTTTTCCAGGGGCAAGTAGCCCTTACTCTTCCCAGCTGGAATAAAGCAATCATAGCTAACATTTACATTCCAGGCACAGTTTTTAGGGCTTTACGAGTATTAATTAAATTGGAAGATGTGCTATAGGGTGTTCCCCTTGGTCTCCAGTGAACGACTTAAACATTTTCAAACAGGCCCTCAGACCAGAGGCTCCCAAGTTTACGAGGCCCCCGCCCTGCCTACAAGTCATTATTTTGTGAGGGGTAAAAGCAGAATTGGGGGGTTCTCCTCCACAATCTTCCTATCTCGTCTTGGAACCTTCTCTGCCAGACAAGCTAATGACCACTGCAGCCAGCACCTTGGCGCCAAGTATCCCTTTTCTGTCTCCTAAAGGTTCTCCTTACACTTCATTTCTTTTCTCCTTCCCTTTTTCTTTCCCTTAGCAAACAGTTCTACTCTAAAGCCATTTTTTCAAATACCTCTCCCTCCCAGATCCACTCCTAAATACGCTCTGGCTTGCCAAGCCCTAACGCCTCATACTCATCTCAGATTATCTGGGGCTGTCAACTGGGCTCAAAGCATAGGCCAGCTGGGACTGCTGCCCTCTTCCCTCCACGTCTGGGGTCACCGGGCTACCTGGTATCTCCAAATAAGTCCCCCTTCCATTCTCAACGTGTCGCCCTAGCCCAGGCCCTGGCCCTGGCCCTCGCTAGATCGCCATCCCCTCCCACCTGCCTCATCTCCTGGAGGGCTTCCTCTTTCCCCCATGGCATTTGTCTACTAAAAATGGCCACAGTTAAAATACCTTAGCTGCCTGCTTTACTATACATGGGGCTGATTCTGTTCTGTTCAGCGGTGTGGTCCAAGGGCCTCAGCACTTACTGCACGTTAAGTGTCTGTCTCCCCCAAGCTACCTCTCTGGCCCCAGTCAGCTTTCTGCCATAGCTATTTCCTTCCTTCCTCCCAGCTCTGGGGGCTCGGCCTGTTTTGCCGTCCTCTTTGATGCTGCTTTATCTACCCTTGGGGTCCTTCCAGATCCCCTCTTTAAGGGTTTTCCCAAGAGACTGGCAGGAGTGACACAGGGGGAATGATACTTTCTCCAGGCAGAGCGTTCCCCACTGGAAGCTGCGCTGGACTCCAGTTCTCTACTTGGAATCCCAGGGGTCAGAGTGCACTTGGCACAGAGCAGGTGCGCAAATGAGTATTACAATGAAAAGTGAACAAATGGATGATGCCTAGAGTGGCCAGTTTGGAGCAATTTGGTCCCAATGAGCAACCTACATTTCTGAGAAGCTCCAAGAGCAGGAGGAGAGCCCGTGCAGAGGCCCCGGGATGTTTCGCCACTTGACACCTCCCTCCCATCACTTCTAAGTTAGAGAGCTACCACCTACCTGGCTTACCCGCCTGAGCCAGAGGCACAGCCCTCACAACTAACTGGTGAAAGAACTAATTCTTTTTCATTTAACGTCTTCAGGGAACAACGATTATAGAATCATTTTTCTAATTTTTACTTTAGCTGAATAATTAATATCTTTACTCAAAACCTGAAGCCAGAATACTCATTTTCTCATGATGCTGCTGGGAGTTATTCTATCAATTAAGGCAACAAAATACTCTTTCTGGCTTCAAAAAAGTCTCTTCACAATACATCTTATTTCAAAATACTACCTGAGAGAATGTGTTAACACCAAGAGTGAACTCTTAATGTAAACTATGGACTTTGGATGATACTGATGTGTTGTTAATGCAGGCACTGTCATGGTAGAAATTGGATCGGATAAGAATCATCAATAAATACTAAATCCAGGGGAAAATTCTGATACGAAGGTATCTGCATGGTGTGAAAGTGTCTCCCTCACGGACTGTTTACTAGTTGCAAGGAAAGAAAAATATAGTAACTATACAGTGGGGAAACTGGACAGCACCTTGCCTGGGTGATCGAGGTAACATCCCCAATATGGGACAGATGGACACCGTGTGCCTCCAGATGAAACGTCCAGGAGACACTCTCACTTAGGCCCTATTCCAGCCTAGAATGCACAGCCTGAATCTGATTGTGAAGCAGCATCACAGAAACCCCACATCAAAGTTCTATTAAAAGGAGAGGAGGGGCCTATGCTTTAAATAGAAAAAAAAATGTTAACATTGTAAAAGACAAAGTAGGCTGTGAAAATGTTCCAGATCTAAAGGGGGTTAAAGAAACATAGCAACTAAATGCAATACCTGACTCTAGATGAGATCCTGTACTGGAGGGAAAATGCTCTCAAGCTCAGTGTCAGGTCCACCGACAAAACGCGAATATGGGCAGTAGCTTAAAGTACGGTATCACTGTTAAATTAGCTGATGTTGTAATTGTACTCTAGTTAAGGAAATATTTTTAGGAAATACACACCAAAGTATTTAGGGGTCAAGAGCCACAATGTGTGCAACTTACCCTCACAGGGTTCAGGGTAAAAATGTTTGTGCGTTTGTGTGTGTGTAATTATGGACACACACACACAGACTGCACAAAATGATAAGCAAATGGGGTAAAATATTAATGACAGGTGAATCTGGGTAAAGGGTATATGGATCTTTGTGTTGTTTTTATTTTTTGCAATTTTTCTGTAAGTCTGAATTTATTTCAAATAAAAAGTTTATGTTGGTTTCAGGATGGGATCCTCAGTTCTGCTGGTCTGAATGGAAACAAAAAGTCCCACCCAGGTTCCATTCATGATCTTCTCTAAGCTTTGATTCTGGTAGAGGCAGGTGTGATAAAGGGACTTTTGAAGCTCTGGCCATAAACTTGGCTGTGACCGATGGCCTAACTGTGTGTGTATTTCTGTAGGGCAGAGCCCTATAAATGGAAGACCTGACTCGAGAACAAGCCCATGGAAAACCTCAGACCCTCCAGAGAAATTCACCTCCAGTATGAGAGTGCCCTTTCTCCTCAACCACCACCAACACTGGACATCATTAATCCCTTCCATTTTTGTCAAACTTATGGCTGAAAATGGAAACCTGTTTTGAACTGCATTTCTTTATTCTTTCATTTTGTTTATTCTATTTATTTTTTTTAGAGACGGGTTTCGCTCTGTTGCCCAGGCTGTAGTGCAGTGGCTATTCACAGGCATGATCATAGCTCACTGCAGCCTCGAACTCCTGGCCTCAAGCGACCCTCCTCTTTTAGCCTCCAGAGTAGCTGGGACTAAAGGCTTTCACTATGCCCAGCTGCGTTTCTTTATCCATGAATGAGGCTGAAGAAGTTTTCATTCTAATACTACTTTCATCTCTTGTACCAACTGCCTGTTTGAATTCTTTGTCTATTTTTCTACATGGTTGTTTGTCTTTCCTTTATTGACTTGAAAAATTTTGTTAGATAGTCTAGATTTTAACCTGTTGGCTGTTATAGAGGCTGTAAATCCCATCTATTGCTTGTCTTTTAACTTTGTTTATGGTATCTTTTTCGAGAGACATTTAGGGTTTCAAAATACGTAACTACTTTTTCTTTATGGTTTTTGGCTTTTGGGGCTTGCTTGGGAATTTCCTTCCCACCCTATGATTATAAAACATTATCCTTTCTCTAGGTTATTTTATAGTTTTTTTTTTAAATAAGGTCTTTTATATCATCTGGAATTAATTTTTATATATGGAATATGGTATGAATCCAACTTTTTCCCCACGTGAATACCTAACTGGACCAACACTACCGAGCTATTATCTGATTCAAAATGCCACCTCTATCCTGTTACATTTAGGACTATTCTCTTCCTCTAATCGCTCCACCTATTTGCACGCTGACAGCACCTGTCTTAATTACCTTTATATTGTGTTTTGAAAGGGACCAATCCCATCCCTCATTATTCTTTTTTAAAATTTCCTTGCAGATTATGCTTCTAGCTGAACTTTAGAATCAGCCTGTCAAGGCTCCGTGAAATAGATTAGTTTTTCTTTTGGGAGAAGTGGCATTTTTTGCAGTACGGAGCCTTCCCGTCCTATAAAATCCTAAGGGTCTTCACTGCCTGGGGCCTTCTTTCATTCAGTGCCACTCCTCAAACAGTGCATTCAAGAAGTTTCATAATTTTCTTTATATAGGTTTTACATATATTTTATTAGGATTATTGCTATATATTTATAGTTTTTGTTGCTGTAATAAAAAGGAAGATTTTCTCCATTACATTTTCTAACTGGTTGGTGTTGGCATATGAGAGAAAGCAGCTGCTTTTTGTATGTTCATCTTGTATCTAGTCACCAGACAGAGCTATCATTTTTTTCATGTTTGCTCTTATACGTGATGAACTATCATTTCTAATAAATTGCTTAGTTCTCTTGGATATCCAGTCCAATATTATATCATCTACGATAATGTCAACTTTGTTTCTTTGTTCTCAACATAAATATACCTTATTTCTTTTAAAAAATCCTTTCCTTGGCAAGGCCTCCACAGCAATGTTAATATAGCTCCACTACTTTTATTGGCATGTGACCATGGCATGAGTTACTTGACCACACTAAGCTTCAGTTTCTCTTCTCTGTAAAGCAAGAAGGACATGATTCAAATCTTGTAAAGTGGTTGGCCCAGTGTCAATAAATATTGGCTCAATAAATATTAGCTCTTATTATTAAGGACAAATTTCCTAATGTTGAGCCATTTACAGATAAGATACAGAGAAGATGGTGCATAAACTCACACAAATCAACCACTAAAGCTGGGATGGATTTCTAACATTCAGGTTTCCGTCGCTCATGAACCAATGAATGGGATTAGGGTTCCAATGTCAAAGCAAATGGATGATGGGGAAGAGAATCCCAAAAGAACTTCCCCACCACTTATTTTTCTTTGAGTTCTCTTTCAAAAGTGTATATACATTACCCATGTTGTATCTCTGCAGAAATGTATGGGCAGATTGCCAAGAGCAAGGAAAAAAGGGTAAGCGCTCAGAGCAGGGAGGCTTGGATGGTACCAAAGCTGAGTCTCATATATTTCATGCTTTTATGGGGCTAAGAGAATAAAAAGATCCCACAGACCAGTCCTGATTGGTGTTTTTTTGTTACTGACTTGTTTTTAAGCCAATGAGTTTAAACCCATTTCATCCCATAAACCTCTAATACCCTTTATCTCTGACAAATGGTGACCAGATTGACTCAGTGATGAAAAGAAAATCGTGAAGAACTGTTACAAGGGGCAAGGAGTGAGTGGGAACAAAAGAAAATGAAAAGAAACAAGGCACACACTAGGCAGGGCTAAAGAAAAAACAGATGTAGGTTCAAAGAAATGGCCTTTGGCCTTCAGAGAGACCACAAGAAGGCCCTACTCCAGCCACATTTGGGGTCTCCTATTGTATTTTTGGTGTTAAAAATGTTTGATATTTTCTCTGAGAAATGATTACAACAAGGACCATAAAATTTCAGATATGATTAGCCATTGTTTCCTTCTGTATGGGACTGTATTATTTTTGTCCTTTGTGAGTTTGGGATTAAGGAACAGGCCCCTGGTACTCTGCCAACATGTACAACTCTACTTAAAAGTAGTCATAAAAACAACACTTGGAGAAAAGCAACAAATACCCTTCTTACCTGCCTAGGTGTTCGGAGTTTGGACTGACCAGGTACATTAGATTCCTGAGGGTGTGCAGTGGTTGTAACTGATCTAAATTTACATGCTAGAAAAAGCAAAGAATTGATTAATACTTCTGACTGTGTTACAGATTAAAAATCAGTTTACAATACATTTTCCATACCTGGGAAAAACAAAGGTAAAGAATATTTGCATTCAATTTCTTCACTGCTCGAGTAAATTTCTGCTTGCTGAGGTTTTCCCCACAAAATTCACTGTAAAACAAACATAATTTATAAAGTGGGTTTTTTCTGGCAGGAATTCTACGTTAAAATGCCCATTTACACTACATTTAAGTATAAAACATACACTGTGTCCTTTGCCTCCTTAGTAAATTGCATTTATTGGAGACTTTCTAAGAACAAACTACTGCTCTCATGGAGTACAATTTCACTGCATCTATACAAATTACAAATGCATATGCCCTTTGACCAAGCGATTCCACTTCAGGAAATTAATTCTACACACTAATGAAATGGTGAATGTACGAGATTATTCTCTGAATTATCAGACTGGTCTTGGTACATTTATAGATAGAAAAACTCTGTAATTGTCCACTTTATGCAGAATGACAGCTGAAGGATACAACGGCCCGATGAGGCCCCACAAGATTTGCACCCCTACCTTCCTCTCTGCCCTCATTACTCTATCCAGGGCTTTGCACTTGCCATTCTCTTTGCCTGCAGCCTCTCTCCTTAGGGGTCCACACAGCTTGCTCCCTGCCTCCCTCAGGTTCCCACGTGACCACACACTCACCAACTGTAACACAGCAAACCCCTACATGCCTCCATGAGTCCTTCCTCTCACCCTGTTTTAATGTTGCTCACAGCACTTCTCACACCATCTGACATACTGCAGATTTATTACTTGTGCCTTCCGTTAAAATGTAAGCTCCAAGAGGGTTTATGTTTTTGGCACCAGTATAGCCCCCAGTGCCTGGAATTGTGTCTAGCACACGGAAAGCACCCCGTAAATATTTGTTAGATAAATAAGAATTTAAAAGAAAGGTGTAAAATACTGTTGTATAGCATGCTATCATTTGTGATTAAATGGGGGTTGGGGGTAGAGATAACATGCTTATATTTGCTTGAAATGCAAGAATAACTAGAGGGTGGTAGGAAGGTCTTGTCTTAGCAGGGACTGGGTAGACTGTGTATCTTTACATTTTTTCCCCCCAGTTTTAAACCACATTAGGTTAAAAACCAAAAAAACAAAAAATTCAGCTGTTACAATTTACCCAGTTCTTACACATGAGGGTCAGCATTATACCCCCTGAATATCTTGGTTTTTCCTTTTATATTCTCTGTGGTATTCTCAGAGACTTCATCCACAATTGTAAGACGAATTTGCACATAAGGCTTTTGAAATTAATCTCAATATTCCAGTTAGACCTTTTCTGTCTTGGTAATACTTAAATTTTTGGTTTTGGTTTAAGCAGAATAAGAACACAATAGAATTGAGAGATCCATGATAAAGATGGTATCACCATGTTCGATTACTTGCCTGTTGCACAGCTTTTTGGGAAGATTCACATCAAGTATATGAGACAAAATGTTGACCAGCTGAGTCGCGTAGCACAATGCAGCACTGATCGTGTACGCGGGGTTATTACGCTCCATGTCTGAAGTAAAACAACAATCACACACAAAGCAACTTTAATTTCAACAAAAATACCAATGAACCAAGATTTTGTTGTTTACAATTTTATCATTATTGACAGTTAAAAGTTTTATTCCTTACTTAACAGAAGCTCTATGGCCAGACTTTATAAATGGTTTGTTTATATTTTTTTGCTGAGTAGAACATAAGTGTATGGGCCTAAACGGGCCCAGCATAAATGAAATGAAAGTATGATCACTAGGACTTTATAATGTGGTTTCAGAACAATGAATGCCCAACTCAAATGTCACCTCCTCAGAGAGGCCTTTCCTGACTACCCATGTAGGAGTCATCCCTTCCTCTGTCCCCCACCTGCCCCAGGATGTTGTTGGCTCCTTCCAGAAAACCCCACTCCCCTATGTAAGGTGGCTTCCATCATTTACTCATTTCCTGCCCTTCTCGGGCTACAGCTGTCTTGGTCACCTTTGTATCACCAGTGCCCAGCAATGTTCAAGAGACAAAGCATGTGCTCACTAAATATTTGCTGAATGACTAAAAGAACAATCATTCTCCAAGGAGGAACTGCAGAGTATTTCAATGTCCATTTAGGACTGCTAAAACAAATATATTACAAAGGTATAAAAATGGGACTCAACTGGCTAAATGTACTTCTTTAAGTAGTGTCTTTTTTTCTTTTTGAGACAGAGTCTCGCTTTGTTGCCCATGCTAGAGTGAATGCCATGGTGTCAGCCTCAGCCTAGTTCACAGCAACCTCAAACTCCTGACCTCAAGTGATCCTCCCACCTCAGCCTCCCAGAATGCTAGGATTATAGGCATCAGCCACCACACCTGGCCAGTAGTGTCTTTTTATATAAACAAAGCAATATCAACCCCAAAAAGGTGAAACATCTAGAAAATATGTTGCTTCTATAGGTAACCAGAGAAAACAAAATGGAAAAAAAGCAAAAAAACAGTAAAATAAAAAACATTTTCAGTCTACCAAGTGATGAGATAAATATAAAAAATGTGGTATATCTGTACAATTGAATATTATTCAGCCATAAAAGAGATGAGATATTGATATATGCTATAATGTGGATAATCTTGAAAACAGCATGCTGAAGTGAAAGAAGCCAGACACACGTTCTATGATTCCTTTCACATGAGTTGTCCAGAACAAGGAAATCTATGGAGACGGAGGGCAGATTAGGGGTTACCAGAAGTTGGGGGGAGGGGAGAATGGAGAATATGATAATTCCATGTCAGGGGGTTTCTGTTTGGGATGATGAAAATGTTTTGGAACTACAGAGATGATAGCTGTACAATGCTGTGAATGTATTAAATGCCATTGAATTGTTCATTTTAAAATTGTTAATTCTGTTATGTAAATTTTATCTCATGTAAACATATACATATGTATGTATGTACATTTTCAAAGAATATTTTGCTTCTCACCAGGCCCCGGCGTCGTTTTCTTCTCTTCCACCCAATTGTAGTAGGCAGAGTAGTCGCCGTTGTTGGGGAGGCTAATCCAAGGCCCTGTAATGCTGATGCTGGTGTCTCCGTTGTGATCATCACAGACCCATCGTCCTGAGAGGTACGTCGTCCTCCGCGCTTCGGCAAGCTTGCTCACGGTGCTGGAGGTCATGGCATTGTCGCTCTCCGAAGACACATCTGCAGGATCTCTAAAGGTCAGAAGACATACATGGATTTCAAGAGCCCAGGCTTCTAGGGACATGCAGTATACTTGCCAGATGTGCCAGATCATCCAAGCTGCACAGAGCAGAGGAATTTAATTGGAATCTATATGGGCAAGATACTGCTATCAGAGATGAAGATCAAACCATCTGTGAGACAGAAGCTCCACGTGTGTGAGGAAGACGGCAGCATGAGTGAGGGCAAGGTTCTCAAACTATGTGGCCTCAACACCCCTTTAAATACTCAAAACATTTTGAGCATCCCAAAGAACTTTTGTTTGTATGGGCTAGATTACCGATATTTATTGTGTTAGAAATTAAAACTCAGAAAAATTTCAATTAGTGTCCAACAAAATAGCAGCTAGCTTAGCCTGCAACTCAATCGCTCCAGAGCTTTTCCTTGAGCCAACCACCATGGTACTTCAGTATGCAGCAAAAGTGCTTTATGTACGCTCCCCATTGCATCACACGGTGCAGTCAGCCCTCCGCATCCACAGGTTCCACATCTGTGGATTCAACCATCTGAGGATTTGAAAACATTCGGGGGAAAAAAACAAAAACCACATGACAAAAAAAACCCAAACCAATTAAAAATATA
>CAUYSK010097361.1:0-13930 GCA_963575035.1 Avahi laniger | reverse complement strand
TGTCAGAATAGTTTTTTTCTTTAACAATGATGACTATGCTGCAATAGGGGTCAAAAGTCAAGGCACTTTAGTGACAACAAATGTTACTGTCCACTTAGCAGAGAGCTTAAGTTTCCCTTTTTGTGATTACTTTGCTTAAATACATATTTCTGACTTTAGATATTTATTTTACTTGCTTTCCCTCCTAATTTAACCAGGAGGCAAAATTGCCTATTTTAGCTTTGAGGCTTTATCTTTAAGTAGACTATTTTAATTTCAGAGTAATTTTACATTTACAGAAAAGTTGTGGAGGGAGTACAGAGTTGCCGTATACCCCTCATCCAATTTCCCCCATTGGTGACATCTTGCTTTTGTCAAAACTAAGAAACCAACATTGGTATGTTACTATTAACAAAAATCCAGACTTCATTTGGATTTCATAGTTTTCCATGCCTGCCCTCTTTCTGTCCCAGGATCCAATGTGGATACCACATTGCATTCAGCCGTCATGTCTTCCCAGCCTCCTCTGCGCTGTGACGGTTTCTCAGCCTTTCCTTGTCCCCATCACATTGGCAATCTTGAGAATACCAATGAGGTATCGAGTATAATGTCCCCACTCTGAGTCTGTCTGATGCTTTCCTTATGATTAGATGGGGGCTATGAGTTTTTAGAAAGAATACCGTGGAAGTGAAGTGTCCTTCTCATCACATGGTCATGTTTTTGAGATGGCATTCGATTATTCTGCATATACCAAATGTGGTAGCCTTTGCTCACCAATCTTAGAGCAGGACTCACCATATGCCATTGCTGTCCAAACTGAAACCCACTACTCAAGGCATTAGTGAGGAATTTTACCAAACATTTCATGCTGGAAGGAGGAAGAGGGGAAGGAAGAGGAAGTTTTGTGGCATATAGCAGCACAGTGAAAATCCCCCTAATATTAAGTTTTTCCCTTTTTTGCAAAGGAAGGCCAGCCCTGTATCCTCAACTTGCCCAGGCAGCTTCTGGAATCCACCAGCTCCACCTACCTGTACCCCAGATTCCCACCCTCTCGTCCTATGCATCTGCACACCCATCTACTTAGCAAAGGACCTTCCAAGGACTATCTGCACAGAAGGTGCCCAGGGATAATAAATAAGAAATAGTTTTTCAATCACAAATCACTCTTTTTCCTTTACACAAAATAAAGTGTATTAAACACTTTTCTACCCACAATTTAGCAGCAAGAAGTGACTTTAGGACAATGGCCACTCATCCAAGATGAAGTGGAGAGTTTCGGCAATTGTCTTTCCCCTGGAATGTGGGGGGTGGATGGCTGAGTAGGAGCTTACTTTGCCCAAATGTTCAACACTTGATTTTCTTAACAGTCACATTTGCAAGGTATCACAAATTCACTAAATACTTTGCTTTAGTTATTTGCTACTCACTGCCCCTCTAGTCCTAAATGGTCATTAGGCAAAACTATTCCTAAACTTCCCGGACAAGTAGATATTAAAGTAGAGTTCTCAGGAGGCCAGGTAATTTATTCATTTACTCACTGAATAAAAAATTATTCTTTGTGTTCAGTTGCTAAAGAAGCTAGACACTATTTGTTAATAGAGTTTCTCTTTTATTTATTTATGTTTTAATTCAACAGATATTTACTAAGCTTCTACTAAGTGTCTGGGACTGGGCTGGCTAGACCCTAGAGAGAGTGTAGTAAATGAAACAGATACAATCTATACCCTCATGGAATTTATGGTCTAAGAAGGAGTTGGATATTAAGGAAATAATCATAAAAATAAAGTATCATAATAAGCTATGCAAGAATCATAAACAAAACATCAAGGAAGGATGCAAGGAGTGTGTGTGTGTGTGTGTGTGTGTGTGTGTGTGTGTGTGTGTGTAAGGAGCTGATTTATTTTTTAAGGGTGGGGATCAGGGACTGCTTATCTTAGGGAGCGACATTTGTGAGAGACCTGAAGAATAAGAGTCAGCTACACCAGCCAGGAGGGAAACCACAAACCAATGAAGAAAGAAGGGCCTGCTGGAATGTTCTAGGAACTGCAGATGACAGTGTGTCTGGAATAAAGAGACTAATGGGACCTCACCAATCATGCAGAGCCAGGTTAAGATCGAGTTCAAGGTTGTGAGTGATGTCCACTCCACGCAGGGCCCCCTGGGAATTGCTCAGGAGGGCAAGGGTGAGGTACACCCTTCATGTCATAGAAGAGTACTATTTCTTCAAACTGGAATAAAGTGCTAATTGGCTTGTCCTGACCTCCCGGAGCACTCCGACCCAGCTCCTTCCGCACCCACGCCCATGTCTCAAGAAGAAGGAGGAAGGACACCCGCAGTGCCCACTCACATGCTTGACACCGTGGCCTTTTCCCGATGGGGGTCTTTACAGCTACAGACTGGGCTTTCTCTCTGCAGAAGGAGAGAGATACATCTGTGTAGGTCAGGTACCACGGTGGCCCCATCAGCACATCAGCTCTTAGTTCAAGGACAACTAACTACACCGGCTGCTGCAAAGACTTATGTCTGCATCTGATTATCCCTTTTTTAATTTTAATTTTTCAGTGCATAAAAGATTTGGAGAACTAATTTTGCCATTTTAACCATTTTTAATTGCATAATTTGGTGCATTGATTATATCTGCAATGTTGCTGATGAGCAACAATCACCGATACCTACTTCCAAAACCTTTTCATCTTTCCAAACAGAAACTCTGTATCCATTAAGCAATCGCTCCCCTTCCTCTCCTCTCCCCAGCCCCTGGCAACCACTAATCTACTTTCTGTCTCTTTGGATTTTGCCTATTCTAGATATTTCATATAAATGGAATCATACAATATGTGATCTTTTATGTCTGACTTCTTTCACTTAACATAATGTTTTCAAAGTTTATCCATGTCGTAGCATGGATCAGAACTTCATTCCCTTTTTTGGTTGGGTAATTCCACAGCATAGACATGCCGTATTTGTTTATCCATTCATCTGTTGATGACACTTGAGTGTTTTCATCTGTTGGCCATTGTGAATAATGCTGCTAAGATCCTTAATATAAAAGTATCTGTTTGAGTCATGCTCAATTCTTCTGGGTCTAACAGACAATTTTTTTTTTTAAATAACACATTTTTAAAAATTTTGGTATAATGCACAAAAGATAAAATTTACCATCTTAGCCATTTTTAAAGGTACGGTTCTGTGGTATTAAGTATATTCACATTTCTGTGCAACCATCGCCAGTTGCATTTCCAGGTCTCTTTTCATCTTGCAAAACTGAAACTCTATACCCATTAAACAACGACTCCTCATTCTCCCTCTTCCCAACCCTGGCAACCAGCACTCTACTTTCTGTCTCTATGAGTTTGGCTGTTCTAGATGGAATCATACAGTATTTACTTCTTTGTGACTGGCCTATTTATATCCTGTTCTTTTCTGGTTATCATTTGCATGAAATATTTTTCTACCCTTTCACTTTTAACCCATTTTGTGTCTCTAGATCTAAAGGGTTTTTTGTAGACAGTGTATAGTTGGATTAGTTTTTTTTTCTTAATCCACTCTCCCATTCTCTTGTCTTTTCAATGGAAAGTTCGATCCATTTAAATTTAAAGTAATTACAGATAAGAAGAGACTTACGTTTCTCATTTTGCTATTAATATTTCTTTTCTACATGCTTTAGAGCCTTTTTGTCCCTCATTTCCTGCAGTGCTGTCTTCTTTTCTGTTTAGTTGATTTTTTTTTTGCAGCAAAATGTATTAATTCCCTTCTCAGTTCCCTTTGTGTGTCTATATATTCTTTGGCTGTTTTTCTTTGTGGTTATTGTGGGGATTATATTTAACATCTTAATGTTGTAACACTCTAATTTGAATTTATTCAGCTTAACTTCAATGACACAAATAAACTGCTTCTATACAGCTCTGTCCCCATCTTCTTTCAGCTATTGACATTATAAAATTACATCTTTATACATTGTGTCCAAAATCATAAACTAATAATTTTTTATGTATTAATTTCTTAAATAACATAGAAAACAAAATGTGGAGTTAAAAACCAAAGTTATAATGATATTAGCTTTTAAAATTAATAATAGTTTTTAAAATAAGTGTTCATGTCTTAAATCATATAGAATACAAAGAGCGGAGCTACAAATCAAAGTTAAAATAATATTAGATTTTATAATTGCACATGTTTTTACCTTTACTCAGATTTTTTTTGGTATAAACTTAAGAGGTACGAGTGCAGTTTTGTTACATGGACATATTGTGTAGTGGTGAAGTCTGGGCTTTTAGTATAACCATTACCTGAATACTGTGCATTGTACCCATTTATTCAGATGGCTTCAAATTACTGCTTGGTGTCCTTTTATTTCAACTTGGAGGACTCTTGTGTTTCTTGCAGGGCAAGTCTAGTGGTAATAAACTTTCTCAGATTTTGTTTATCTGGGAATGTCTTCATTTCTTCTTCACTTTTGAAGGGCAGTTTTGACAGACAAAGAATTCTTTGTTAAAAGTTTTTTTTTCTTTCAGCACTTTGCATGTATCAGTCCACCGCCTTCTGGCCTCTGAAGTTTGTGATGAGAAATATGCTGATAATCTCACTGAGGATTCTGTGTATGTGATGAGTTGCCTCTGTCCTGCAGCTTTCAAGATTCTCTTTTTGTCTTTGGCTTTTGTCAGTATGATTATGTGTCTTGGTGTGGGTCTTTGAGTTCATTTTACTTAGAGTTTGTTGAGCTTCTTGAATGTTTATATTCATGTCTTTCATCAAATTTGGGAAGTTTTCAGCCATCGTTTCTTCAAATAATTAAGGTTCCCCTTTTTCTCGCTCTCCTCTCCTTCTGAGACTCCCATAATGTGTATATTGGTTTGCTTGATAGAGTCCCACAGGTTCCTTTCATTCTGCTCACTTTTCTTCAATATTTTTTCTTTCTATTTCTCAGACTTGATAATTTCCACGGTCCTATCTTTTAAGTTCTAGTTCTTCAGCCTGCTCAAATCTGCCATTGAATCAATCTCTCTAGTGAATTTTTCATTTCTGTTACTATACTTTTTGATTCTAGAATCGCTTTTTGGTAAAGGTTTTCTATCTTTTATTGATGGTTTCATTTTTTTCATACCAAAAAATGGACTTTCTCCATGCCTTCATTTAGTTCTTTGAGCATTTTTAAGATAATTGCTTTAAAGTGTTTGCCTAGTAGGTTCTCCACTGGGCATTTTTCAGGGATGCTCCTGTGGGTTATTTCTTTCCTTTAAATAGGCAATATTTCTGAGTTTTCTGGTATATTTTGTGATTTTTTTTTGTTAAAAACTGGACTTTTGAATATAATAATATAGTACTTCTGGAAATCTGATTCTTCTCCTTCCCCAGAGTATCCTAATTTTTGTTTTTTTATTACTGCAGACTGTGTCTGTGCTGATGATCAGCCTAAAGTGTAAACATAAGTTCTTCTCAGGTATTTTTAAGCCTGTGCCTTTCCCTGGACATGTATTGTGGCTTTCTAAATTCCCCCATGTATGCGGTTGCTTTTGAATGTCCTAGACCTTAAATATCTGTCTCCCAAAAGAGGAAGAAGAGAAAAATAAAGTAGGGGAGGGGAAGAAGAGAAAAATAAGGTGTGTGTGGGGAAATGAAAGAAAAGTGTGTTGGCTCTTTAGGATTTATAGAAGCTACTTCAGCCAAAGGGAGAGGGGCTTGCAACAGTGAGGAAAGGGTGCAAAAATGGTTTTCCCCTAAATGTCTGCACCTGCAACATGAGAAACAGCATTCAGAAATCAGAATGCACATCCCCAATTTCTGGAGCACAGGGTCCTTTTGGTTCACCCTGGCTCCCAAAAGCTGCTTGCAAGTTACTCCTGGAACATGCACACGGCTGCCTGCCATGGGGCCAGGCAACAGGCAGCCGTTGCCATGCTTCGTGCTGAAATTGACCAAAATGTACCACAATTTGCCATCCAATCCTTCCCCTGGAAGTTGTAATCCTTCTAATAGACTCCAGAGTTTGAAAATAGTTATATCAGACAGATTCTTCCAGTTCAGTTGTTGTCTCAATGGGCAGACAAATTCCTCATGCTTCCCTCCCACTCTGCCATAGTCCCAGAGTCCCCCATCAGCACTTCCTAACCAATGACTCTGCTAAATGGTTTGATCACTTCAATTTTCTGATGATTTTGTTTTATAAATTCTATAAGAAGATAAGTATTTTTGTTGACACAAGTTTAACACTCGGGCAAAGTAACAAAAACTAATAGTAGTATAACAACAACAAAATACTACTTATGAAAACAATGGTGCTGGGCATTTTGTACCAAATGAGCTGCTGCTGATACGTAATGTTCCCATGAGCATCTGTCCAAACTAGGAACTAAAATACCTGTCAGCGAGTTATGGATTACCTGGGATTTACCAGATGCAGCATGCATTTATTATGAACAAAAGGAGTAGAGATGTGTGTTGTGGGGGGAGTAGAGGTGGCTGAGAGGGACATCAGAACCCACGATGTATGGGCAACAGGCACTTTCTGAAATAGAAGGGATAATCCAACCAAACCTCAGGACAATAAGAACTCTGCCCAGGGTGCCAGAGGAGCTGCTGGGTTGTAGCACCAAGTCTGTCCTTAACTAACTGAATGACCTTGTGCAAATCAATTTCTCTCTAAAAGCCATTTATAAAATGATGGTGGTGGCTGAGGACGAGAGCTTTGAACCAATCTCTAAGGTCTCTTATAAGTAAAACATTTTATGATTCCATGACTCTAGACCTTCTTGTCTAATATAATAGCCCCTTGGCATATGTGGCTATTTAAATTGGATAAAATGAAAATTTCAGTTCCTTAATTGCACTAGCCACGTTTCGAATGCTCCGTAGTCAGATGTAGCTAAGGACTACTGAACTGGGCAACACAGATAGAGAACGTTTATTTCCGTCATCACAGAAAGTTTTATGGGACAGCCCTGTTCTCGACATTTTTCTTTAGAAAAGACCATTGAAAAGTGTAATGTGAACATTATTTATGTTCTTACATAGTGTTATTGATTTTATTATAAAATTGACTATCACTACCATGAATACTGCTAAGAGTTGGCATTTATCGAACATGACTATGTGATAGAGTTGTGCGAAGGGCTGTTTTGACCTAATCCTCATAACAACCCTCTGAGATAGGAACTATTATTATGCCCATTTTATAAATGAAGAAAATAAGATTCAGAGTGTCTATGGAAGTTGCTCAGAGCCATATCCGAGAAGTGGAAGAGCTAGGGCTGGATCCCACTGGCTGTCATAACTCAGAGCCCCGGATGCTTCGCGCTGGCCCCGGGCGGGGTCTCTGGTCTCGCTGTGCATGGCCAAACCTCGCAGATTCCCACAGTCCCCTTCTGGATGCTGGGTCTCTGTATATGCTTTGTCTGGAATGCTCTCCCCCCCCCTCATTATCCTTGGCAATTTTCCATTTATCCTTTAAAAATTAACTCAAATGTTACTTTTCCATCAGGAAAGGTAGTTACTCTCTCTGCTTTGGGTTTCCACCATATCCATTCATAAAAATACTTCAAGCACAGAGCCCACGGGGCTGCCTTACAGTACCTGTTACGTGCCTGGTCTCCCACCAGACTGTCGGTATGTTCAAGATGATGGCTGTGCCTTAACCATTTTTGTATGTCCCCAGTTCAAAGATGGCACTGAGTCAATGCTTGCTGAATGAAAATATCAAAATATCTTTCTAAGATTCAGTTACCAGCCTTTCCAACCACTCCAGCTTATCTAGATGCTTGCCTTGGTTCTTGAAACATGCACTTTTAGATGCCATTCATTATCTGCAAGCAGAGAGCTCCAGTGCCTTTAGGCAGGGAACAAGGTCAAATAAATAAATAAACAAAAACAAACAAACAAGCAATTGTTGTTTCTGTGACAAGCAGTTCTTCCCAAGCATGTCTGTGAGCAGTCTGGTTTTTACAGGCGAGGAAATATTGCCACTTCCTACCAATTCTGAAGTTCTGTGCACATTCTCTACCATGCACCAGGCCTGGGCAGCACTCTGGGCTACCTGCCTACCATGACAGAGGCTGCTTGGAACACTGCAGGCCTGTTAGGGTGCAGCTTGGCTGTTGTCCGGCTTCAAATCTTCCCCAAAGTAACAGACTGCAGTTACCTAAGGAGGGGATACTAAATTGCTTGCAAAGGCCTTGCTGCACAGCTAAGGAGACACCTGGCAATCCCACAGATGCTCTCCCAAGGGACAGAACAGCACCGCTGCATTCCCTGCCTGCTGCTCTTCACCTAGACAAATGATGGAAGACCAAATGTTATTCTGACTCTTCTTGTCTTCTAAAGTCACACTAGCCCTTCTATTCTGAGTCATCTTTTCGCTTCTGCATCTTAGAGGAAGCTGAGGTAGGCCCAAATCTTTAAAAACAAAACAAAACAACAACAACAAAAAAACCCTCTAATCAATCAACCTAACAAACAACAAAATCAGAGCTATTATCTGGACAAAATATAGGAAGAAAAATACTATTTATCCAAGACCTCCTGTATATTAAGATTGTTCTGGGTACATTAATCTCTTACAATCTAACAATACTAAAAGGTAAGCTTAGCGCACAGACAAGAAGTGTTGAATAATAGAAAGGGCATGGATTTAATAGCAGCGCAATCTGAGTTCAAATTTGGGAGCTGGGAACTTCAAGCAGTAAATCTCTGTTTTCTCGTTTGAAAATGGAGACCAATAGTACCAACCTTCCAGGGCCGTTGTGGCGTCAAATACGAAAATGTCTGCAAAGTGCCTGACACAGTGGCTGGCACCTTATCAGAGTTAATAAAGGGCAGTTCCCTCTTTTCTTGCCTGCTACGTGGCACAGTTGGGATTTGAAGGCAGGGCTGTGGGCCCCAAATCCCGGTTCTTTTCACGTCTATTATGAGAACCTGTCTGAGCTGCTCCTCTCCCATCGTGGCGATGCAATCAAGAGTGGCTGAACTTGAGTGATCCTTTCCTTTGTACGGGCAAACCATTCTCTATTCGTTTATGTATTTATGCCCAGATGTAAATCTCTTAGAAGACAAAATCAAAATACATAAATCATGCATCTCCCAGTGCCTTCAGTACAGCCTGATCATAAAAATATCTCTGCCAGCTACTTAACGTCATAGACCTACTCAGGAAAAAGGTCCAACATTGGCAAAAGATACTAGAATAATTACTGTGCTTCAGTTTCTATGGAATTTGCAAAAAGCCAGTCAGACTTAGGGAACACCAACAGCCTTTCTTGTCCTAAATCTTTCTTCACAAGTGCCCTGTTTTGAATCAGGCCACGTTTTCTTCTGGAAAGAAAAAAATGCAAGTTCACAGAAAAATGTTCTTATAGAAAGTTGTAGGCTCCATTTATAACTGGGGAAGACTTCAGTTTCAGTTGTTTTCTTGCTGGTCATAGATATATTTGTCCTTTCTTTGCTTGGTAGGGAGAAAGATTCTGAACTTTTAGGGGAAAAAAAATTCAAATCTAGACTCCAGGAAACGCACTATCTTACCATGGAGTTTCTTTTGCAGACAGTTCCCTCTCCAACACATGAGTCTGTAAAAACAGTCTCACCTGGAAACATGTTCCCCAGCCTGTGCACCTCTCCCTTACCCCTGATCCTCTAAGAACACTATAGAGATCGCTGTGTTGCAATGAACCAGTGCAAACTTGGAGTCATGAGATCAGCACCGAGTTCTAGCTCTGCCCCTTTCTCTCTGACTTTGTACATGTTGCCTTCATTCTGAGCCTCAAGTTTTCTCATCTGTATAAAAGGAGCATTAGCTGACCGCCAAGAACTTATGAGGACTGAGTGTTCTACCTGAAGGCTCTGTGGAAATCACATGGTGTTATACAAATGTTTTTTTTTTATTAGAATTTAAAGTGTAGGAACCTGAAGAACTGGATGTTTAGGGCAGTATTTTCCATTTTAAAATGGAAATTCATACTTGCCACTAGTCTGATTTCTTTTGGGTCAGTGTTTTTTCTTTTTTTGGAGGCCTAAGCTTTGGATACCTTTGCTAACATACATGGCTTCCAAAATACTAAGTTTTGTGCAATAAAATGTAGTTTTTATGATACTCTACGTAATGGACTCTAATGGAAAGAACACCAGACCAGGAAGCCAAAACACCGGTAACTGACTCCCACACTCAGTGACACATGTCTGAACCATTCTGCCTCTCCGTGTCCTCATCTGTAACCTGAGAGGACAATCTCTGCCTTTGAAGGTGATCTGAGGGTGATATGAATGCTTGCATGATCAATCTGTATGATGCAAGCTATGGCCCAAATAGACCTGAGCCAATACTGGACCATCTATGAATTTTCAAAGAAAGATTAAATCATTTAATAGGCAAATTAATCAAAGAATGAATGTTAGATGTTCTTAACCTTATTGGAGGCACAGAGTTCAGGCACTGCATAAAAATCTATGAATCTCCCAAGGGAAAAAATGCACATAAGTACACACATACAATGTTTGATACAATTTCAGGTGTTTCTTCCTGATGCTCATTTATGAATGATCTAAGTTTTGGTAGACCGCAGGCTAAAAATCTGTTTTAAAGCATAAAGAGCAGACACTAATAATCATCTCATTTAATCCTTTTAACAGATGATGAATGGAGGCATAGAGCTTTTCAGTGACCTTACCAAAACTGCGTTTTTTTCCCCCAGTGTTCAAATCTGCAACCTACATCATATGGAGTAAACTCAGTTATTTGGAATACGTTAGTCACCGGACATTTCATTTATCATCCCTGTTAAATGAAAACAAGTTTATGTAATCTTCTACATTTTCCATAATGTAAATTGAATTTATACCTTGAAATAATGCTGTACAGCAAGAAAGCACCCATTGAATTAATACAGTTCTTCTTTTAAAGCCAAACTGCCTAACACTTTTAGAAGAAAACTTTACCCACCGTGGCTTAAGCCTAAATTCTTAGATGAATTACGATCTAACTGTTAATCAGGTTTCCCAAATTTACATAGCTCCCAGCTAACTGCCTAGGTTCTGCCAAATTCCTCATCAAAAAGCAAAATCAAATGTTAAGTCTGATGCTAAGAAAAATGCATTTTTATAAAAATAAAATCAAGTGAACACATAAACAATATAACTTGCACATTTAGAAGCCTTGGTGATGAGGGCCAACATTCCCATTGCAGATGGGATTCGAGACCTGTTATTTTTCCACTGTCATCGCAACCAGCAGAAATTGTTCTCCCACAGGTGCAGGAGTGTTCGGTGTTTTCTGAACATGATGCTGGAACCGGCCATCGGCATCACAAGTGAAAAGAAAACGAGCAGGTGTAGTCACTGAGTGTACAGCAAGGTTCCAACTACACTTTGCTATCTGTGTCATTTCAAAACAACAACACTTTTTGTGGGGCGTTATGAGTCAAACACAGGTCAAATTTAGGTTGTTAAAAACCTTGCAGGAAGTACTAAGCAAAGAACATAGACACCCTTTCAAATCCAAGCTGCTACTGCGGGTAAAGTTGGACCAAAATAGACAGGGCTCGAGAAAGAAGATAAATGATGTCACTTTTACGAGCAAAGACTTAGTGAAGTATCGTCTGGCACATACAACAAACCTTGCCTCTCGAGTTCAAGTGTTCTGTGCCTTCCCAGTAACTCAAAACCCAATCCAGATTAAATCATGGAAAAATTGGATCTTTTCCCTAGAATTCCTGGCTGTTCACACACCATCTCCAAGGGCTTTTGGTTCTTCCTGGGTGGTTTTTGCTTGAATAGCGAATCTTCTCTTTCCACTGATTTCGAGAAGAATTTACTGTGGATATTGAACCTTAGAGCTCCAGAGGGTATATTCCAGATCCACTCTTAGTTTCCCTGAGGCACCATGTACAGTCTTAAGCTGCAGCACGCCCTACCTGTGGAGAGGAAGTGATGAGGTGGCCAGACCGGCCGTGATAGCGCTGGTCACCTCCAAATCAGTCAGCTTGACTTGCCAAGAGAGACGAGCTGCTTCTCCAGAAGTGACCCACTTCCTCTTCCCGTCAGCCCCTCAGGGTGGGAGCCCAGCTAGCTCACCTGCCTCCCTGGGTCAGATGTCTCTGGAGGGGCCAGGATATTCTCAGATGTCAGTGGTGATGGGGATCACTTTCCAAACTTCAATGTTTCTTGTAACTTCTTTCACTCTGGAAGAATTATCACAAGGTACAATCTTCCGTGGAAAAGTCTGGTCATGCCCAGCGTGTGCCCCAAACCAGATATACGAGCTGGCTGACCTGTTCACCCCTTATATAACCTCAGATTTCCTGATTAACTCCTTTAATCTTAATTGTTTTAGAAAAAAACTCAAAGCTTCCAAAGCTCTTTCCTCCTAGTCTCCTGGGCACCGATGCTGGGTCCCGGGCTGTCTCACCACACTGCTTTGGCAAAACAGTGACTCTCCCTGGGATTTAACGAATATAATGAGTCTGTTCTCTTGCTTTGTAACTTTTTATCTCAGCATGAACTCAGTTCTCATCAAGGAGCTTTGTTTATAGTATCAGAGCTTTAATTTTTTTTTTTTCCTTAAAGAATAACTCAAATCAATAAAGGCTTTGGACAGCGGATCTCTCATGTTTTTTAGAATATTTCTCTTACCTATGTAAGCAAAGATATCCTCTTATCTATATGAGCAAAACTATCTAAATAATTCAATCTCTTATAAGTGAAATTATATTTTTTGCCACAGGACAGAGTTTCAAGTGCTGATTTTCACTCTGACTTATAAGGAAAGCTATGATTCCAAAAGAATATCAAATAGGTATCTACAGAATCAAATAAATGTTCATGTTTACCTAACAAATATCTTAGTTACCAATTAGAAGAGATGGATGTACATGATTATGGCTCTTGAATATATAGAATATTCTACTTATTTATAGGGAGAGAAAGTGAGTTTCAGATACTCCAGAAAATGGAGTATCCATTGAATACTAATTTTCCCTAAAAAAGACATTCTTTCTAAAGCTATTTGATCTCCCCTTTAAAATCATCTAATTATTTTAGTAAGAAGGAAGGAGGCAAGGAAGGAGGTACATCCCACTCACAAATATACATATATACACACTTCACACACACACACACACACACACACACACACACACACACTTTTCACATTAGCAAACAGAAATCCACAGTCCTAGAATTTTGCAATTTCTGCTTTTTTTCCATGAAAGATTCCTGTGATCTCTTAGGTTCCCACATCCTATAATCCTTACACAGAACTAAGAAAAAGATGCTGTTTACAGCCAAGGAATCTATCATTAGAGCGAATAGACAGCCTACAGAATGGGAAAAAATATTTTCTCTCTACACATCTGATAAATGGCTGATAACCAGAATCTATATAGAACTTACAAAAATCAACAAGAAAAATCAAACAACCCCATCAACAAATGGGCAAAGGAAATGAACAGAAATTTTTCAAAAGAAGACAGAATAATGGCCAGCAAACATATAAAAAAATGCTCAACATCTCTCTAATTATTAGAGAAATGCAAATCAAAACCACAATGAGATATCACCTAACCCCAGTGAGATTGGCCTCTACCAAAAAAATCCCAAAATAACAAATACTGGCAAGGATGTGGAGAGACAGGAACACTCTTACACTGCTAGTGGGACTGCAAATTAGTGCAACCTCTGTGGAAAAGAATTTGGAGATACCTCAAAGAGCTAAAAATAGAAATACCATTCGATCCAGCAATAGCGCTATTAGGCATCTACCCAAAAGAGCAAAAGACATCCTATAATAAAGACATCTGCACCTGAATGTTTATGGCAGCACAATTCACTTTTGCAAGGATGTGGAAACAACCCAAATGCCCATCAATTCATGAGTGGATTATTAAAATTTGGTATATGTATACAATGGAATATTACTCAATTATAAGAAACAGCAGTGATCTAGCACCTCTTATATTTTCCTGGATTGAAC